>JAFVLL020011222.1:143705-194716 GCA_021397915.2 Tor tambroides
CCCCCCCGGACCCCCCAATACAGTAAAACTGCACATTTTAGAGTGGCCTTTTATTGTGGCCAGCCTAAGGCACACCTGTGCAATAATCATGCTGTCTTGATATGCCACACCTGTGAGGTGGGTGGATTATCTCGGCAAAGGAGAAGTGCTCACTAACACACATTTAGACAGATTTGTGAACAATATTTGAGAGAAATAGGCCTTTTGTGTACATAGAAAAAGTCTTAGATCTTTGAGTTCAGCTCATGAAAAATGGGGGCAAAAACAAAAGTGTTGTGTTTATAATTTTGTTCAGTGTATGTTTACAGGCTTCAGCAAGTGGTTTGAACTATGCAGGCCGGCGGAGGGCGGAGTGTTTTGCTACGAGACTCTCTTTTCAAGGACAGTCATAACAGTGTGCACCAGGCCCAGCCAGGAGCTCAGAGGACCGGTTTGAGGCCCGCAGGACTTTCTATGGCACTGTGCACCGCTTCCAGAGAGATTCAAAGCAGACGTGTGCCAATACGCTGGGGCAGCCCAGTTCAGCAGGTTCCTCTACAGGAAGACAGGTTCAGACTCGTGACTTTGAGCTCTGCTGCCACAGCTGATCTAACTACAGACCTCTACACTGGAAAAAAAAAATGGTGTGGGATTCACTTTAAAACCATTTTCTCTCAGAAATTGTTAGTAAATTCCACAAATAAATACAAAGAAACGGCAAGTAACAATAAATAGAACAGAGGCAGTATGTTTAAGACTTTTTAGAACTTCTATTTAGAACACTGTGACAGGACTAGACCAAACACAAATCCATTCGCATCCATTCAAGATTTATAAAATTCAAGTTGTTAGCTAATTTCTTTTAGTAGTTTTAATGTATCCAACTACCTTTTCAAACGTTTTCACACCATGTTGTAATTCAACAAGAAAAGTCATTATGTAATTATTGCCTTATTAATAAATCTTTAATGTTTATTTATAAACTTTATTCTATGTCTTCTGTTAATTTTCAGAATAATTTTGCCTTAAAGGTACAATATGCAAGTTTTCGCCGCTAGAGGTCGCATGTTCAAAACAATAAAAAAGGCGAAGCTTGATGACGCTGTGAAGACGGGTGGAGCGATGGGAGACGTCGTTTTCACTATCAAGAGATGTAAGGAATTCACCAATCATGTTCATGGATGAGGGAATGAATTACCTGTACCGTCCACACCTTATTCAAACAGCGAATAAATTATCCAGAGAAAGCGAGCAAAGAACATTATGAGTGATTTCAGTCTAGCGCGAGATTAAGCACTCAACTAAACTCCACTGTTTCAGTGATGACTCATCTGAACGCCTCTGATTGGCCAATGCGTTCATAAGCTCAACAGACTCATGTGTGATTGGTTATAATGCGCAACACTGTAAAAACGTGGAAAAAGAGTCATGATGCAACATTGAGCAGATATAAATTTATTGCTGCAGTTAACCCTTTTCATTTTAGCCATAATGGATTTACTATAACTGTGCAGCGGCATTTTTGTAGATTTTACAAGCGAAAACCGAGGATAGCGCGGATATTACATCATTGATAGGCGACCATGACCATGGAGGAACAGGAACGAGTCAATTTTTACAACTGGAATTTCTCTGGACTTACAAATCTTTTGGAACTTTTTGAATAACTTAAGCACACAACTGCATAACACACTGTGCAAGTGGTTTTTGGATATTTTATTACAAAAATCTTACATATTAAGCCTTTAAGACATTAACAAATGTCATTTATGTCAACGCTGATAGCCTAGTGGGCAGTGTGCCGACATATATATCGCCATTGCATTGCGGGCATCCCGAGTTCGAATCCCGCCTCGAGGACCTTTCCCGATCCCGCTCCTCTCTCTCTCCCACTTCGCTTCCTGTCTACCTCTATACTCTCCTATCATAATAAGGGCAGAAAAATGGCAAAAATAAATCTTTACATTTACATTGTCATTTAGCAAATGCTTTTATCCAAAGCGACTTACAAATGAGGACAATAGAAGCAATCAAAACCAACAAAAGAGCAATAATATGCAAGTGCTATGACAAGTCTCGGTTAAATTAAGAAAAGAACAATTAAATAAGTGTTCTCAGAAATAATCTGGGCTGCGTTTTCCCAAAATCATCGTAAGCCTAAGTTGACCGTAGAACAATTGTCACCAATTTATCTAAGATCAATTTAGTATTACGATGCTTTTTGGAAATGCAGCCCTGAACTCTTTGCTTCCAGAAATCCTCCGAAATCCTTTAAAAATCACAATCTGCGGACAGAAAATACTCTCCAAACGTCTCTGAAGTTGCCTCGTCTCTCACCTCATTAAAAAAAACAATAGTCATTTATTGGAATTATTAAAACAGCAGTACTATGAAATACTATTTTTAACATATACAACTGTTCTTATGAATATTCTTCTAATGAAAATTTAGATTAACATTGATAACTGGGATTCATCAAATAACTACTAACCTAACTAACTCACCTACTTTGTGACCCTGGACCACAAAACCAGTCTTAAGTCGTACAGGTATATTTGTAGCAATAGGAAAAAAATACACTGTATGGGTCAAAATTATCGATTTTACTTTTATGCCAAAAATCATTAGGATATTAAGTAAAGATCATGTTCCATTAAGATTTTATAAATTTCCTACCGTAAATATCTCAAAACTTAATTTTTGTTTAGTAATATGCATTGCTAAGAAATCCATTTGAACAACTTTAAAGGTGATTTTCTCAGTATTTTGATTTTTTTGCACCCTTAGATTCCAGATTTTTAAATAGTTTGTCTCAGACAAATACTGACCTATCCTAACAAACCATACATCAATGGAAAGATTATTTATTCAGCTTTTAGATCTCAATTTCAAAAAAAATTACCCTTATGACTGATTTTGTATACCGGGAACAAGTATTTAGTAATTCTCAGGAAACTGTATTTTAAATTATTTTTTAAATGTATATTTTGATGGCTTAATATGAAAACTATTCAAATTACACCTTTAGAAGGAAAATAAATCATTAAAGCAAATCTTTTTTTAAAAAAAGAAAAAGATACCAACAGTCTACTTGAGATAAAAATAAGTGTACATTGATTTATTTTGTGTGGAGAACAAACGGAAGTGACTCATAAGTATGTACATCTGTGGCCCTCAGGAAATGGGTCCCGTGTGTTTATAAATGACTTCATTGTTGACTGCATCTGTATCGTACACACACACACACACTCGCTTCTGATCCAATCAGATCCTGCTCTTGTCTTTGCTCCGCCCCTTTGCCCATGTTGCATGATGTAATGACTGCTCTCAAAATAAAAACAAACACAGACTTCCTGCCTCTGCCTTTCTCAAACACACTCCCCTCACATACAGTCAGATTAAAAGCGGAAGAGAAAAATAACGCACACACACAGATTCAGGCACGCACATGTTGTGGGTGGAGGCTGATGTCGATCTTTTAAAATGCAGCATGACTGCAAGAATCCTATCACAGCTTGTCCGCGGAGACTGGTTTTGTGAGAAGAAAAACGGATTGCATAACCCTCAGCAGACTGAAGAACAGCGGTTGCACGTCTGTTTTTTCCAAGAGGAAACGGCATGGCTCGTGTTTCAGCCGTCTGATGAGGTTCAGAAACAGCTGCGTGTCTGTGTGTGCAGACCCAAAAATCAGTTCATCAAGCCCCAGACCACATGACTGATCGAACGGTCAGCAGCTGGGTCAGATCTGCTCCTATCGCTGAGGGTTTTGTCCAGCATATCTTCAAATCCATGATCTATAAGGCTACATATCCAAGAAGACATGAGTGGGAGTCACAGCTGGAAGATTTTCAGACTGTGGAAGAATCTCTGAGACTTGACTAGTCTAGTCTTCCCAAATATGCATAAAAGGAGATTAAACTGCCAGCATGTTATAACCCTGAGTTCTTAAATTCAGCCCCTTTAAAGCATTGGTGCTACAGTCATCTAAATTTTTAGGTCATTGCATCATATCTAGCCCCCCCCCCAGAGTCTGGCATCGTACATGTTCATAAAGAGAGCATGGCAAGTTAAAAATAGTTAAAAGCATCTCTTTGTGCTCCAAATATTTTCAATATTACCATATTACCAAAATATACCATGATATTTTAATAAAATAGTGCACATAAACACTATTTTTTTGCAGTCAACGAATTACAATGATAATCAGCTTTGCTGGTCTTGTTTTTTAGCAATATGTTTGTCACAGTCAGCGTTATTTTAGATTTGTTTACATACTATTAGAATTTTTATTAATATTTGGAGGTACTTTTATTTTGATATTTCCATGTGTAATTGAAATGTAATTAAATTTAAGTTAATTTGAAGTTGAATTTTGTGTTTTTGTCATTTATATTTATAATAACATTCAAAATAAATAAATATTTCTAAATAGTTTTCATTTCAGTTTTACTTTTATTTCAGTTAGTGATTTTAGTAACTTGTATCAGTTGTTTGCCAAGGCAACTTTTCTCATTTTCGCTTTTCACTGTTTTTAATGGTTTTAGTTAACGACAACAACAACAACACCGTTTGCAATGCATTCTGGGATTGCCTTATCCTGAAAGTATATTTGCAACGCTTAGAATTTGGCTGAAATATCTCGTCTCAAATGGCAGCATAATATTGTCCCTACTGCATCTGCTTTTGATGCCTTGAAATTCTGCCTATAAGTAGGATTTAAAACTGAACATTATAAAAAAAATTGTATTTATTCATAAAAAACAAAGAAAGGTCCTGTGCAAACACATTCTAACATTCACAATACAAAGCTTCCTTCCTAGTCAACTAAGACCATTTACTGAAATGATTTACTGAAAAAAAACTCTTGCCCTGGATATGACGTCAGATTTCTTCTGAGAGTCAGACAGATGCTGGAAACTGGGCATTAAAAACAATTGGGACAGTTTCTAAGAAGCCCTGACTAGCATGATACGTGTATTTCAGGCTCTTTAATAACATCTGTGGCCTTCAGGAAGTCCAGCCCCTCATCATTCTCTCAGATGCTATGTTGAGAACGGGTCGCCTGATGACAATGACAGGATGCTGAACAAGGCGCTGCTCTTTTTCCTTCTCTCTCTGTACTAAATGCACTTACCATCTGGTGATGACTGGGGATGTTGGCCTCCTGGAAAAAGGAGCTCAGAGCCGTCTGCAGAAAGAGAGAAAGAGATGAGGATGAGCTGGAGGGATCTGTGTTACAACATGAATGAGCAGAACAACTCTGGTTTGGAAACGGCCGCTCTCTGCTCCCTCCTCCCTGACTGTGACGGACGCGGGTCAATCGGTCCAAACAATCTGTGATCTAAATGAGGGTTTCTAAACCGTCACGCAATCTGTGCAGGATTCGAGGAACTAATACACTGTGCGGGCTCAGAGATTCAGAAATATGTGAGAGTGGAAGATACACATAAATAAACACGTAGGCACACCAGTTTTACTTTCTAAAACAAGTAGCGCTATTACTACTGTTCAGACTTTTGCACTACTGAAATGAATGATTCCACAAATCATGCAGCTTTTGAGGAGATCTGAGTCTAGTGGATGATAAAAAGAGCAAAAACAGCAACCACATACTACAACACAACACATTGCTATATTTTGCACAGGCAAGCCTTTATGACTCTACAACTGTTATTTAATCAATTAATAACATTTCACTTGCACCTTGAATACATGCAGAGTGTATGCATCATCATTACTTCCAATATATGTTTCTCAAAATAAAAAGCATTTTTAACAAATATAATGACTTAATTGCTAAATATCATATTTTTTGGGGAGTTGCAACACATGATATTTTACCTGAACTAATCTTGGCTTAATCAACTGATATTTTATTATCATCTCACATTACAACTAGTGCTGTCAAACGACTAATAGAGATTAATCGCATCCAAAATATAAGTTTTTGTTTACATAATATATGCAAGTGTACTGTTATAAATATATAAATTATATGTATATATAAATACACACACATGCAGTATATATTTTGAAAATATTTACATGTATTTAAATGTATAAATTTATATTCATAGAATTTATATTATATATAAATATAAGATATAAACAATATTTTTCATGAATATATACATGCGTGTGTGCGTGTGTGTGTGCAGTAAACAGTTTTATTTTGGATGCGCTTAATTGTGATTATTCGTTTGACAGCACTAATTTTTTTTTTTTTCTGTAAGTTTGTCTGCTTGGTCGCACCACATTTGATTTGAATGTGTTCTCACAGTTATTAATATTGTTAAATTGACATTTTTTTTCCTTTTTTTTAATGAATGTATATTTATAACTCTATTACAGAAAGCTGTTTACCGCTGCTGCATGAGTGTTTCTGTTACAATGACTGAGGAAATTGGTCATTTTTCTCTCTTCTGAACAACAATCAATTTTTCAATATATATTTTTCTTCTTTTGGAAAGTCTATAGTGGAATAGAAACACTATCATGTATTATTTCTATTGCCATTGGAGCAAATGGGAATGCAAAAAAACAAAACAAAACATTTATTGTAGATTCCATTCATTAATATTGAAGATGACTACTTCCCCTTTAATGCATGTGGAATAGGTCCATGCATTAATTACTAATCAATTTCAAATAAATGCTTAGATTTGGGGTGAAAAAGTTAGCATCATGTAAATGACCCATTTATGTGTAGAGTATCATTTTAAAACAGCTTCAGAATATGATTTGACGATGATTCACAAGCTCAGCGCTTCTCTAATCTCAATGTACATCATATAAACAGTCAAAATATTGCCCAGCGCATGAGTGTCTAGCCTTCTCTCGCCCACCCCCTCGTCTGGTAACACTTCCCTCGGTGAGCGTCCTCTTCTCTTCCCCCGTCCGGCCCCTTTCCCCTCTCCTGTCTTTATCTGTCTTTCTCCTGCTCTCCTGTTTTGTTTAACAACAGCCACGGCGAGTGCAGGAATGTCTGCGGCTTGACGTGACACACATATCAAGATGAACTCGCCAATCCGCCATTGTTTCCGCTGCTACAGAACCACAGAGTTCTTTGTCATCAGATCTTCTCCATCCCTCCCCGAAACAGCGTCATGTGTACAGAGACCGTTCTCATTCATTTAATCGACTATTGCTCATTTCCTACTGCACACACACACACGGTTATGGCTCTAAACAATGCTTGCTTGTACCTCAGAGCATCTGTATTGTATTAACGCTGGCACTGACTGCTAAAGGATTCCTCAACCTGGCATCTTCACTAACAATGAGTCTATCCTGAGGTGAACAGCTAAATAATACACACAGGCCAGCTTGTGATCCTATGGGCTACCCATCCAAGATAGGGTTATATTGGATCGTTCACTTACTACCTGATGCATATTGCACACAAAACTGGAAAACAGTAGGGGTCATCCAATTATCGGCATGATATTAAACATTTTTATGGTTATCGGTATCGGTCATTTTCAAAACTGTTTTGCCGATAAAATCATTTAAAAGCATTTAAAGAAAGTTTTTGTCAGAGCCCTTGCTATTCTTAATTTTTGACATTAATTTTAATTTGTACGAGACATATATTGGTTCAAAATATCGGTTATCGGTCTACTTGATCTGTAATAATCGGTATCCAGCATCAGCCCTGAAAAAGACACATCGGTTGATCCCTAGACAACAGCACACTAAAAATCTGAAAGCTCTACTCTGATTGGCTAGGATTTCTAGGAATCAGGTGTTGAAAGGTTTTCATTGGTCTGAAACAAAATTCCCCATGTTGTTACAATGCGCTTTCCAACGGAAATGCTAGTTGCCGGATCTGGAAGTTCAGAAGATTGAATCTTTGAAAGCCATTCTGATATGAAGTAAATTCTTGTGCACATGCATATCATCTCTTTGCAGAAGTCAAACAGACTCTTCCTGTCTACATGGGCGGTTCTTGACTAGAATAACACAGTGTGGACCAAGTGGAAAGATTTCGCTTCATGAGACTTGAGTTTAAATTGATGGCCAAAAACATTGCCTGGTTAGGTAGCAAAAATTGAGATTGAATTTAGAAAATGATTTGGTTAATTTCCACAGCTGAAATTCAAGCCATTTCAATAGGAATCCATGCGACTGGGAAATTCATGTGAGTGAAAGTTTTCCCCACACAGATTTTGCCAAGGGCCCAAGCTGAAGGCCCAATTTTCCTTTAAAATTTTGCCAAAACATTTGTGACAGCAACTATATATATATATATATAGAGAGAGAGAGAGAGAGAGAGAGAGAGAGAGAGAGAGAGAGATTTAATCCCACTGCTCCAAATTTTCCTATGTACATGTTTTTCCACTGTAACCAATCACAGACATTTCTGTTGAACAATGCAACAGCAGTGTGATTGACAAAAAATCATTTCTTCTATTCACTCAACATTCAAAAAGCTTTAAAACCAAAGGGATAACTTGGAATCATTTTGAATTGGCTACATGTCACTTGTACACTGTAAATACACTGGAAGCAATGTGGAAAAAATTTAGAACAATCCTATTGTTATCAATAAAGACTAGACAATGTTTAAATCATTCATGAGTTTCTGAACTGTGTGCAGAGCTCATATAGAGTCCATGTTCAACAGCAGAGTGATGCATGATGCAACTTTTGAACCAAGCAGCTTTCTGTTGGTCGAATACACATTGAACCGATATGAAATCAGCATTGGGAAACTTTTCACCTACGTGTTAAACTCTCAATCACACAAACTTCTGGATTTCACAAAATTTCGGCAAGTAAACGCGACCCTATTTTGGGCCTGCAGTCAGTAATTATAATACTGTTACACTGTTAATTTCTCCATACAATTTCTTGACTTGTTTAATAACAGTTTTATTAATCAAGCTAACAGAACCAATGTGAAGTTGTTTAGTCGCCGTCTTGATTTAATAACACATAAAACTGCAATACACCCATTTAAATACGTTTCAGCTTGTTTTTGATGTGTAGGGTACATAAATACAGCATTCAGTTGGCTCACAAAGGTATTATCATGTAAATTACAGTCATGATTACAATATCAACAAAAACAATTGACTATTGTAATTATTGTCCGTTTCTAACAGGCAGCCCGCTAGGTTGACACACAGCCAGAGTGTCTTATCCAGGCTCTCTACGAATGATTTCTACTGCTCCAGTGGGAATAAGCAGGTGCAGAACATGCCCACAGCGAGCCATCTCACCAACACATGGCACGCTCGCAATAAACCAGGTCAGCGACGAGCAGAAAGGGACAGAGACAAATGGAGAATCCACACAGAAGCTGCTAGAGTGAATCAAACTCACTTTTCCATGCAACACTGTAATGGGGATACCGCTCTGAGAATAGCAACAAACACTCGAAAATGTCACCGGTGCCGTTCTCACGCTTGGTTTGATGGCTTGGTCCAAACCACACTTTCCAGAAGGTCTTTTTCCACACTATAGTAGCCTATTTGGTTTTGACTTGTTTTAGGTTTGCATGGTGAGTAACACTGCGAGTACTAGCGACAGATGTTTACCACAGTAACTAGGTAACAGCTTGGGAGGAGACAGCGCCAGCTTCGCTGTTTTATTCATGTTTTGTCCCTTTGGTTTTAATACCGCAACAGCACGCCACTTGTGTCCATCAAAGATGCTCGAGATGCAACATATGCTTAGTTGAGACTTTATGCTGATATTCAAATGTAACTAAAATACAGCCAACGGTTGGTCAAGAAGTAAGCTTTAGCCGTCCCTGGCTGCTCTCCGTCCTGATGTTATCACAGAATGAGATCAGAAGGTTAAGAGCAGCAGACCTCTCTGACTCCTTCATCTGTCACTGAAGCTATACATCGTATAAGAGATCCAAAGGGGACACTTGTCCTAGACATGCACTTGGTACAATCCATCACACTACTACCAACTCCAGAGAGAGAGAGAGACCCTGTTAGACCACCTGTTCAAACTACAGCAGCCACAACAGATCGCTCAGAAGGAGATACATCGGAGAAACCATCTGGACGCTGTGGATACTTCAGGATAAACACCGCTGAATTGTGAAATCCAATACTGGGAATGTAAACACAAGCGTATGTGTTAGTGAAGGTGCGGTTGACTTCCTTTCTTTCACAATCGAAAAAAAACAAACCAGCAAAAGTTACCAAACACTAACCACAGTGACGTGCACGAGGCAACTGTTATGACAACACCCGTGTGCCCTGACGAACTAGCGCAGTATATACCACATCTACTAGCTATGCACAGGAAACAAATATTTATGCTGCATCTGAATATTTTTTTTTTTTTTTACTATATAGTAGGCAACAGTATGTGAAAAGAGCAGTATGTCCAATTTCACAGTAGTCAAAAAATTAAACAAAAAACCTTAAAAAAAAAAAACTCAACTTAATACATTATGAAGCATGCACTGGACACTTTACATTCCCATGAGGCACAGGAGAGGATTTGTGAATTGCACTGAAATGACGCAACTGACAAAGATGTGACTACAGAGGCACCGAAATGAAAATTCTGGGCCGAAACCGAAACATCAGGATGCACTTGGCCAAAAAAATGAAACCAAAAGTGAATTTTTACAAATATTTTAAAACACTTTTTGTACAATTGATTGTATTAATATTAATTTCATGAAATTTAACGAATCTGAAATGAAAAACTACAAACCAATAAAAGAATCACACTTTGAATTTTTTATTAAAAGTAGCACAATTAAATCTTAGCGACACTTTCGGTTTGTATTTTTTTCTTTCGGCCAAAAACAAATAATGCCATTTTCGGCTGAAAATTTTCAGTGGCTGAAAATGCAGTGCATCCCTAGACATGACGAATGCAGTATGTTTCAATTATATTCATAATACACACATTCATGCTATATAGAACATACTTTTTAAGTTTCACAAAGCAAGAATTAATTCAAAAGAAGTACCTACTCCTCAGAGAATATGCGATTTTCTTAAACATGCAATACAATGTGGATGCTTGTTTCTGCCACAAGATTAAAAAAAGGTTATGACTATTTATCTCATAACTCTTGAGTTTATAACTTACAATTTTGAGAAAAAAAAAAAAGTCATAAATGTAAGATTTAAAAAGATATAAACTCACAATTCTCCAAAAAATGTCTGGATTTTAAGCCAAATTTTTTTTAATTTTTTTGTTCCAATCTTCCACGGCATACAACAAAGCATGCTACACGGAAGTCCCACAATGCAGTGCACTCAACGTAACTGGCCCAGTGACATGAATGAATCAAATGTAACTTCAGCCATCTTTTTTTCTTGACTCATTATTTAATATGTCTGCCCAACAAACAACATTTTTAAATCAAATTTAGATTCGCAAGATAACTGGATGCCACTAGCTAAATTAAAAATGTACATAAGGTCATGACAACACCATAGTGTACTACTATTTGAAATGCTTACAATGTTATCAATAAAAGCTGATTCACATACTACTCTTTTCAAAAATAGGCAGTGTTCCAGTCCAAACATAGCCTGTTGTGAGTAGAGTAAACTTTACCCTACTTATTAGGGTTGAGCTAAAGGGAATCGACTCACTCTTTGGCTTACTACATGCATGTGTACTTTAACTAGTCAAACCAGTGTGTGTGTGTGTGTGTGTGTGTGTGTGTGTGTGTGTGTGTGTGTGTGTGTATAATGTACTCAACAACTGGACCATTTCAAACAATCAACACAACGAACCTACTAACACATACCACAGTAAGAACAAAACACAAACACATGTGAGCCGATGTGAATGATTAAAGTGTACTTGGGTTCATTTGGCTGCATTTTCAGCAGGGAATGTAAATAAAAAAACTGAATGTGAGTGTGTTGCAACAGTGCTGATGAGATGTCCGTTTGTGGCAAACACTTCCTTCTCACAGGAAACACTCAAAACAACCACACAACACTTCAAATGTGAGCTGCTGTAAAACTGGCTCACACTTATTAATAAAACATCAAATACAAACTGATATCAAATGTAATACTTTTCTTTATGTACCATTTTCGTACTTCCGCCATTATTGTTTGGTAATATTTTGAAAGTTGCACTTAGTTATTTTTGACATAAACATCTCTTTGAGTGACTGTGTGCATGTTTTTTCCAGTAAATTAACATGACAGTTATGTCTAGTCATATCAAATCTGTCCATCCGTCTGTTTATCTAGTCATGTGTACAATTAGTACAGTACAGTGCTGGCAACGCCAAGGTTATGGGTTCGACTCCCAGTATATATATATATATATATATATATATATATATGACCTGATAAAATGTATACGCTTAAGTCACTGTACATAAAAGCATCTACCAAATGCATGAATGTAAATATGTGACCCTGGACCACAAAACCAGTCTTAAGTCACTGGGGTATATTTGTAGCAATAGCCAAAAATACATTGTATGGGTCAAAATTATCAATTTTTCTTTTATGCCAAAAATCATTAGGATATTAAGTAAAGATCATGTTCCATGAAGATAATGTGTACATTTCTTACAGTAAATATTTGATTAGTAATATGCATTGCTAAGAACTTAATTTGGACAACTTTAAAGGTGATTTCTCAGTATTTTGATTTTTTTGCACCCTCAGATTCCATATTTTTAAATAGGGTAGTTGTATCTCGGCCAAATATTGCCCTATCCTAACAAACCATACATCAATGGAAAGACCCTTAACTGGGTTTGTGGTCCAGGGTCTCATATATCCAAAGCGTCTTGAATAAGTCTCCCAAACAGACTGTTTTCTCCCTGAGCACCTTTGACTTGATTTACATGACTATAAAACACCGACCAGTGTCTTGGTCTGTATCACACAAACAGATAATCTCAGTGAGCTGCTAGTGGTTTAGTGTGGATTCAGACACAAAGCTGCTCTGCCTAATTGTTTCCTTAGGGAGTCAGACTGACTAACAGCAGGCTATCCTTCACAAAAGCATGAAAACACTGGCCATTTGAACCTGAGATAGTCAAGACGAAACGCCATTTACTAGTAAACAAACGCGACGTGACTTTATATAACGACGAAAAAGCGCTGTGAACGAACACGCACGGCTGTTTCAAGTCCTACCGAGAAGATGACCAGGATTTGATACACAGCCCACCTCAAAACAGCATAGACGCGATGATAAAAATGTGGCGGTGAATAAGGGTGCGATCGATGATTAATCACTGGTTACCTCGAACTGCCAGTGCGCCGCCTGCAGAAGCTGCTTCGCCTGATCCGCCGCGCAGCCCGCGGTCAAAACAAACTGGTTGATCATCACTTGATGTCTCAGCTCGTCCATATTCACCGACATCGCCGCTGTTCTCTCCTCCGCGACTCCCGTGAACGGAAATCTCCGTACGATGCGTGTATGTTCGTTGAAAACGAGCGTCGCTGCCAGGCCCTTCCCTCACGCTCTCTCCTCGCTTCGCCTTCCAGTAACAACAAATATTTTCATGTCATCATCACCAACAACAAACCCAAACGCGCCCTCTGATTGGCCGCGGAGCCAAAACAGCGAGTACACACGGGCCTCCCATTGGTCGATCGACAAATTGACAATCGGCTCAAGTCACGTAATTTAAAGAAACGCGTCGTGCGTGGTTGGACGCTGTCTATCGGTGCGAGCTCTCTCATTGGTTAGAATAGCATGAAAGCGTCGCGTTTTCATTGGTCAGATGAAAAAATGTCTATTTACATTGCTTTTACTGGATACACACAAGTATAAGTAAAGACAAATATGAGTAAAGACAAAACTAGTTTTATATATTAAAACAACCAGCATAATAATCTATCACTATCACTCTCTATTCTAATTCTATTTTATCTATCTGTCGTCTTTTTATTTAAAATAATTTATTTTAAAATAAAATTTATTTCTCTAACTGCTAATTTTTTCTTTAAAAACTAACACTAGCTTTATTTTTTCTATTCTATCTACTTAAAAAATAATAATTAAAAAAAAAACCTTGCTATGTGTACTGCGTTAGGCTAACCGAGACTTGTCATATGGCTTGCATGTTGTTGCTCTTTTGTTGATTTTGATTGCTTCTATTGTCCTCTTTTGTAAGTCGCTTTGGATAAAAGCGTCTGCTAAATAACTAAATGTAAATGTAATGTAAATAATACTAATAATAATCAGTGTTGGGCTCATTACTCAAAAAATGTAATTTATTACTCATTACTAATTACTCCTTTCAAAAGTAATATTTTTACTTATTACTTTCTGTAATTAGTTACACTTCTAGTTTTCTTTCATGCCCTACGTAAGTTGTAATTGCATATATATTCTTCTGAAATGTTCCTAACAATATATTTTGCCTCATCATTTACCAAAATCCACACTAGATCGCAGTCAGAAGTTATTACAAACGCTCAATGGAGATTGATAGTGACTTTTACGTAAAAGCGTTGTATTAACCTCATTAATTGTAATGTGTAGCTTGAAGCTAATTGTAGCTATAATTTCTCTGTTACCCATATACAATGATATTTCATGATGCATTTTATCAAAAGAAGTCACATAATGAATTTGGATTGTTGGACTTAAAATCAGTAACTAGCTGTTTTATGGATGGTAACTGTAATATTATTACTGAAATCTTATTAGTAATTAGTTACACTAATAGTTACTGCCCAAAGTAATATTATTACTGGAACTAGTTACTAGTAACTAGTTATTGCTCAACACTGCTAATAATAATAATAAATTGCTAAATTACCTAATAAATAAATAAATAATAGAAAGACTTGTGTAACCATTTGACTGACTGATTCATTTTCCTTATGTGCCAAGTGCATGAAGGCTTCAGTCAGGTGTAAATGGGCCTTTTGTTAGCAAGTGCTTTGAAATGAATTCAGGAGTTTCTTTCAACCCACCCAGCTGAGAGTCTGAATAATTCAGACCAGGTGTCAGAGAAAGCCTGTTATAGAGAAGGCTATCTATAATGTAATGGAGCTGGGCGTTTCCTCTGCGTTCTGCGTGTATTGAGTAGTTGTAACTCAGTGATCTGGTTGTGAGGAGGGATACAGTGACATTAGTATTAGCAGTGAGAGACTGCATGCTGGATATATGGCAAGGCAATAGAAACCGCACCTTCAGCTGCATTAATCTACTCTGAGAAATGATGTAAGAAGAAAGTCAGTGGCGGCTGGTGAAACATTTTCAGCAAATAATGATAAACAGTTCAAGTTAAAGAAAAAGTTATTTTTTAAGTTAACAGAAGGAGAAAATAAATTCAATACTAAACGGGAAAATACAAGCAGTGAATGCGCCAAGAGCACACATACACTATGGTTTCTGGGCCCCCAGAGCAGCATATTGACTTTGGCTCCCCTTGTGCATAATGTGTGACTCCTGTATGTCACTCACTGTAATCATCTTTACATTTCTTTGCCGTCGTCATCCATCAAAACTTTACTGGCGAGACACTGGTTTTCTTCATCCAGCCCCTACAGACTAGTCCTGACTTTAACAGCGGCTCGTCAGGGTTGATTAAATATCATGGGTTTGATTTCCAGAGAAAGCAAGAAGTTATAAAATAGATACCCTGAATGCAATGTAAGTCGCTTTGGTTGAAAATCTTGAATCAGCAACTGGCAAATCTGGACCCGGATTGTGTGGGTGATTTGTCTATTGCTGTAGAGACCTTGAGACATGCGGACAGGCAGAAGCGACATAGAGGGAAAGCATATATTTTGCACAGATGATTTTCTATCATATGAATATCAGTTCTTATAATTTGTAATTATTATTAGTTTGTGCTTGTGTGGTTCAGGGAGGGCGGCGCCCTAGCGCCCTCTATTGTCCAGCCATCACACATCTTTCATTAGCAATCTTGACCATTGCACAACATATACAGTATGTTATAAGGTGAGGGTGACAGGTTTGAACACGTTTGGGGTCCAAACACCAAAGATGCTGGAACCCAGTAACTCAAATAAAACCCTGTAGCTGAATTAACAGACACTCAGAGCACAAGAGAGCTTCACCACTATTATACTATTATAAATCCACCTCTTTAATGCTATTGCATTCGAAACTATTGGTGGCACTTCCAGTTTGTGGAACTTACAATCAAAAGGACTAAAAATTATAATGAAAAAGGGTGCTGTACAAATAATCCATGTTAACTGAATAAGCTGTAATTTCATGTTTCATATTTATTCGTCACGAAAATAATGTAAATTGGTAGGCCTACTGTCCCTTCTTTTCCGCTGGAAAATACAACAGGTTCATCTCATTATGCACGCAAAACAGGGGGAAAAAAAAGAAAATGAAAAGAGAGAGAGAGAGAGAGAGAGAGACGCTGGTCAGTGTGACGTCACTGAGGGTTGCTTTAGTTTAGATTAGATTTGGGGGGTTTAGCGTCGGGGACCCCCGGGGCACCTCCTGAAGCTGGAAGTAGGGCAAAGCCTGCAAGGTGGGAGGGTGCACGCACGGGGCGCCCTAGATTATAACCACAACCATCTTTATGTTTCCAAAGAGAGACTTTACATATACTTGATGTCACTCACACCACTCAGTGTACCACGGTAATACCATTATGTTTTGGACACGAACCAGAGTATATCTAGTATGTAAATGTCATATATGAATTCCATTATAATGCTGCCAGTAATTTTTTGTGGGTGTGAAAGTTTGCTTCATTGTTACAGTTGCAGTTGCTTAGTTTTCTGTGATTCCAGAGGTCATTATCATGAAGTTAATGACCATTAATATAAATAATACAACTTATTTTTGTCATATAGTCTATTCAGTTTAAAAAAAATATGCTTTTGCTACCAGTTTCTCTTGTAGTGATATTATACTTCTACTTCCTCATGTAAACAATGCTTTTTACGTTAATTAAAGACAGTAGTAGTCAATGACATTTGTACAGTGTTTTTTTTTTTTTTGGCCCTTTGTGATGTACTCTTTTGATGTTCACATCATTTGTTTCTGTCATTCATTGGCATCACTGTCTGCCTCTGTTGTGTCTTTATTTTGCTAGAGGACCACGTTTGTGCATCTTGTTATCTCCAAGGTTTAATCTTGACCTGTTTTGAGTGGCCTTAAGCTGAACTTTCACACTGGCTCCTGACTAATTTCTTTTTACTCTTGTTTCTGTGAATGATTGATCAAAGTGAAACTAAGAGGACTTAAAGGGATAGTTCACCCAAAAATGAAAATTCTGTCCTCATTTACTCACCCTCAAGTAGTTTCAAACCTGTATGAATGTCTTTGTTCTGCTGAACACAAAGGAAGATATTCTGAAGACTGTGGAGAAACAGAGCCGTTCTGGGGCACCATTGACTTCCATAGTATTTTTTTTTCCCTACTATGGAAGTCAATGGTGCCCCAAAGCAGCCTGGTAACAAACTTTCTTCAAAATATCTTCCTTTGTGTTCAGCAGAACAAAGAAACTCATACAGGTTTGGAACTACTTGAGGGTGAGTAAATGATGACAGAATTTTCATTTTTAGGTGAACTATCCCTTTAAGACCATCTTCAGAGCTGATGCTCGCTCTCTTCTTATTCTCTTGCTCAGACTTTTTCATTGCTTACTTCAGACTTTTATATGTATGGTGATTTAGAGCAGATGCACTACAGAGCCCCAAAAGTATCACAACACTTGAGTCACAATTAAAAATGCATGGATAGGACCAAGTATCAAATCAAGTGGCATCTCGTGTCAGTGATTTTCAGATGTTCTAGTAACCACAAGTTTATTTTAAACAGTATTTTGTTTAAAACGTAATATTATTTTAGTTTAAATAAAACTTGTTGTTTTATCCATCATTTCCATATTCATTTATGGGAACGTTTTAACTTTAAAGAAAAAGTGCACTTTTGCTTCGTTATTTAAAATAAATGCTATTTGGATTGATCTTTGTTATTTAATGCAATGATATTTGTGCAAGTGTGCAAATTTAACATGAGAAAATGTTTTAATAATGTTTCATATAATATTACATTTATAGGCCTATTTACTGACTGCACCTGTAGTAAAAATGTTGATATGATGGATAAAAAAGAAATAAACATACCATGAAATTATGAATCACTCGAAAAAATGATTTAAGCGAGTTGTGAGCCGCTGTGTGATGGCGCCCTCTAGTGGTAAACAACTTATTCGAAGTAAAACCATTTGCATTTCTTATTTTTTAAAAAAAAGTAAATTAAAGAGTATGGGTTGGCATATTAGAATTTGACACTGATAATGATAACATGAAGCTAATTTAGACTATTAAAACCTAGACTAATCTGTCAATGAAGAATAACAATGTGACACTGCTTTCCATGTGAATTTGTTTAAAAAGTGTGAATTTATAAAATGTTTGCTAATGACATCAAAGCCACCTGTTGTTTACTTGAAGAGGAAGCACAGGTCTAAAATTGTCTTGAACAATCAGATCAGACCGAAAGCGAACATGTCGGGGTCAAACAATAAGGACTGCGTTTGGAGTGATTTCACGCATGACTGGCACTAATGGAAGAGAGGAAAGGACTTCAGGAACGCTCTCTTTACTCTCAATACAATGCTTGTTAATGGGACTGAGACAGTCTGCAGCCTCCTTGACAAGAGTTCAGGTGTCAGACTGCATTCAGTAACACTATGTAGCACGTATTAGCATTGTTTCCACACAAACGACACATTATACAGTCCTTTTTAGTCATTGATGTTTAAATGAACGGGGATAAACCTCAAACTTGCTCTCAGGACAGATTTAAGGCGATAAGTGTTAAGAGTTTGAGCACATCTCTTCAGATAGTAAAGGGGGTGTTTTGAAGGAATGCAGTTTTTGTTGGTAACACAGAGGGACTAGACGGAGGATAAAAAGATACAGGGCAGACTGTCCTCTTGAGAGCTCTGTTAGTGTGGCTGAGGGCTTTCCTGCAAAAGAAACTCTACAAAAGCAACCGTTGCAGTAGAAAGCTTCTGCATCTCTTGAGCTCTGTCCTTCTTCAAGCACTTTCACATCTGACAACCGCCAATCAACAGGTCAACAGACTGCCTTTGAATGAGAGAAAGACAAGCAAATCATCATAATGAAACAAATAAGACCAAACTTACTATGGTAATCCAGAGACAGTCCTAAACCAACGTAGACCACTGTTAAAAAAAAGAAAGAAAAAAAAGTAAATAAATAAATAAATGACATTTACCTTTAATCACATTAATATGTTTTATGCCATGTAAAAAATGAAATAAAAAAATAAAATACATATATTTGACTGATTTCAACCTGACATTAGGATATCCAAAGTTAAGGAAAGAAATAATTCCTAAATAACAACTGTACATTCAACTGGAAATAAAAAAAAATCATCAAAAAGGACATAAAAAATCATTAAAAACATTACTAAAATAATAAATACTAAAATAATTCTGCTTGTTGAAAATAATAAATAAATGAATGAATAAATAAATAAATATGTGGTAAATAAATACAAAAATATGGTAACATCAAACTAACCTGTTTTTTTTTTTTTGCCATTTAAAAAATGAAAATAATAAAATAAAATAAAATAAATATATAATTTTGACTCAATCAAACTGACAGTATTAGGATATCCAAAGTTATTTTAAGGGAAGAAATAATTCTTAAATAACAACTGTACATTCAACTGTAAATGAACAACAACAAAAAAAACATTACAAAATAATAAATACTAAAATAATTCTGCTTGTTGCGTTCAAACAGTTCACTGGAATGTGCATTTATTTTGTTTGTCATTGCATCATTATTTTATACAACACCATCAAATTACCCTGTTTTGTTAAAGTGAAAATAAATCAATCAATAAATAAATAATTGACTGAATCAACCTGCAATATTAGGATACCCAAAGTAATTTTAAGCATCAGGTCAGAAATAACTCTTATTACAAATGTACATTTAATTGGTATTTTTCAATGAAAATGAAAAAGGTGATCAAAAAAGGCCTAAAAAATCATTATAAATTATTACAAAAATGCCAAAGTCTTTTTTGAACTGAGTTCAAAAGTACACAGGTGACTGGAATGTGCGTTTAACATTGTTTTCGTTTGATTATTTCATTCAAGAAACTATATAATTTCATCATTAACAACAAATGTTTTTCTCGTCTCTTCTTTGTAAAATATCGTTTCTATCGCCCTTCGCCAGTCAGACGAGAAATGAACGTGCGTCAAACACAAACCTGCACGCTAGCGATCACCATGACAACCGGCCGACCAATAGAAGAACGGGAAGCTGTTTACAAGGGGTGTATCGTTGCTGGGGTGACCGGACAAACGTCCTGCAGCAGCAGGTATTAAACTGGCCCCTGAGCCTCTGCTGCCCTGGAGACCTTGAGCTGAGACGCGCAGAGTCGCATTCTCCTGGACGTTACTTCGCCTTAAACGGATAAAGCGTTTTCTTGCTCTTTTCTGGAAACTGCTCTTGTATTATTGGATGCTATTTCCCTGTCATTCAAGCCTCCTATCAGCACAGACAGGTGAGCTGCTCTAAGTTGTGCTTTTTGGAACAGAAATGAAAAACGTATTATCATTTCAAAAATGTTTATATGAAAATAAATCAGTTGTAGAGTCAGCTGTATACATTAAATGTATACTTTGTTTACTAACGTGATAAAATTACTGTAATAATAATAATAATGATGACGATAATGATAATAATAAAGAAAACGAAGTAAGCTTACTTTATAATAATAATAATGGTCACACTTTATTTTAAGGTCCAATTCTCACTGATAAACCATTAACTATGACTTTTGCCTCAATAAACTCCTAATTTGCTGCTTATTAATAGTTAGTAAGGTAGTTGTTAAGTTTAGGTATTGGGTAGGATTAGGGATGTAGAATATGTTCATGCAGAATATGTGCTTTATAAGTACTAATAAACAGATAATGTGTTAATAACAGGCATGCTAGTAAACAACTAGTTAATAATGATAATTGGCCCCTATACTAAAATGTTACCATAATAATTTACTATATTTTGTTAAACTACACTGAAAAAAAAACGGCCTAAAAATTGTAACATCTAAGTTAACTGGTTTTGTTTAAGTCAAAATATTACTTAATATCACTGAATCAACCTAAATACATAAGTTTAGATTTACTTTTATAGTTTAGATCAAGAAATAGCTCTTTAGTTCTTACATAGCAATTGCAGATCACCTGGTTTTATAGTGTAAATGTCTGAATATGGAGGGCAAAACAGTATTTTGTGAGCTTCCATGAATCCTGGTGCACCTGCCGTGCCGAGGAATGTTAGTGGTTTGGGATCTGCTCTGTTGTTTGTTCACAGACACCAGTTATGAGCTATTGTAAAGCTTGACCTGTGAAGTTTCAGGAAACTTCTGTGACCTCTATAAACTGGAGAATCCAAATAAAGCCACATGACTTCCAAACGTGTTGAACCTCACTGCGCTCAAACTTTACAGTCAAACCAGAATTTATTCAACATTTCTCACAGTTTATTCACTACAGTTTAGAAAATGGTAATAAAGTATGACAAGATCTCAAACTGTGTCAGAACAAATTCATCTTGATAATGTCAGATATCTTTGATAGAAAGGTATGTAACAAAACATGGTCAAAGTGTCAAATCAAATTTTACTGGTAGTCCACTGTATGAGGAATTTTTGGGTATAATATGTGCAGTTTACTTTATTTTGCTATCCTCACTTACATAAATGATATCAAAAATAATATCTGGTGTCTGAATCATTTTTGGTTTGACTCTATGTCTCCTCCTCAGGATTTGGCTAGGACAGAACCATGCTCTCCATGAGTTACACGGACCCCTGGCCGGAGGGCTCGGTGGGGCTGGAGGAGGAGGTGGTCACGGCCGCCGCTCAGGCCGAGCAGCTGGACCGAAGTCCAGTCGACTGCAACAGCAGCAGCTGCAGCTTCGACAATTTAGACGACAGCCTCACCAGCCTCCAGTGGCTGCAGGAGTTCTCCATTCTCAACGCCAGCGCGTCCCAATCCAGCCATCACCACAGCCAGTTCTTCGGGAGCCAAGTAGGCTCGGATGCACCCTCGTCTCCTTTAGCAGGAGATCCGGCGTCCATGGGTATGCCGCTGACCCCTGGCAAACCCACAGCGGCATCTTTCTGCAGGACGCCTTCCTTGTCGGCTCTTCCCAGCCTGGTTGCACACGGACACTGTCCAGATGAAGTCGATTATAAGACCAACCCTCATATCAAGCCGCCATACTCGTATGCAACTCTCATCTGCATGGCCATGCAGGCCAGTAAGAAAACCAAAATCACCCTCTCATGCATCTATAAATGGATCACAGACAACTTCTGCTACTTCCGGCACGCAGACCCCACTTGGCAGGTAACTTTACAACTGTTTTAGTGTTGCAAAATGCCTTACATTCATTTGCACTTAAAAGATGCGCTTAATAGATGGCTCGTTTGCATATCTGGCAAAGGGTATTTTGCTATTGTTTGAGCAGAATGGAGTGAGAGAAAGGCTTCTTAGCACCTGCTGAAGTGGGTTGTGTATTGGAGAGTGACCAACAGAAACCTTTCAGAAGCCTGTGGTTTAGAGGCTTGATATTTTTAGTTTTTGGATGACTACCAAACAGAGTAAGAGCTTTTCCAGCTTAGTTGTTCGACTAATGACGTGTGCTCAGATAAATGAATAGTAGCAAAAGTAGTTTCAAAAAAGTTACATTTGACATTTGTCTTCTTTAAACATGTTTATAATTTAAACCGCTTTTCGAAAGTGAGACGAGGAGGAAGAATGTGCTCATAAGTTGGACATTTACAAAAAAGGGAGATTTCTAAAAAGATTTCGATGGTTTGGTGAATTATTAATTAACCACTTAGCTATAACGTCTTTTCTCTGAAGAAAACGTAGACATTCACTCAGTTTTTAGATATTTCAACTCAAAACAATGTTTAACCAGGGTTAGGAGGTCAGTGCTTCATTTAAATGTAATTAGCTTGTGGTGGTTGGTTGGCATGTCTGATATGTTGGTACACAGTGGAGGCCTTTTAAGGCCCTCCGAAATCAAAATTGGACTTTCGGGGCTATTAATAGTCCATGTTTGTTAGCTTTGTGGTCTTGCATACTACTGAAAGTTGACAAAATTACCATTTATTCTATTAATAAATAGAGATATAGACATTTAAAATAGTCTTTCTTTTCTAGGAAGTGGTACACAAATATTGACAATGCATTTTGAAATCACTTGCATAAGTACATTTTTGTCCAATCAAATGCTGTTTAGAATGAAAATGTCTAACGATAGCAGATAAGCTTCAATTTGTTGACATTAGTTAATGCATGATGTATTATGCATAGCACATTTTTTACAGACTTTATTCATTTTATTAATGTTAATTTATAAATATACTATTGCTCACTTTTTATGTGTGATCTTGTTAGTGAAATTTTAAAAAAAGTGTAGCAATTTTACAATAATTTAACAATAGTTTAGCAATTTTAAAGTTCAGACAGAAGTCACTTTAAAACTGAACAGCTTTCTGTAGGTCAATGCGGCAAATTTGCATGAAAAACCCAAAGCAGCATTCCCAATTAGTCAGATTTCTATTGAAATGAATGGAATGGAATGGATTTTGCTAATTTGTCAAGTAAATATGACTACAATTTTAATACAACTCAAGTTGTATTAGTATATGTAGAAATGGCATTAAAGTATTATTCCTAAGTATTAAACCTTCCTGTAAAGTGTTACATGTCATGGTTAAAGGATGTGAAAACTGGTCACACTTTATTTTAAGGTCCAATTCTCACTATTAACAAACCATTTACTATGACTTTTGCCTCAATAGACTCCTAATTTGCTGCTTATTAATAGTTAGTAAGGTAGTTGTTAAGTTTAGGCAAAGTCTCTTTAAGACAAGTCATGTCACTCGGCAGCCATCTTTGAAACGCCTCTCGGGCATGCAAGTGCAGCTCCTATCTCGTTGAATGGTTAAACATCCAATTCTCCAAAACTGTTCACTAAGCTTACGATTAAATTTCATATTTGAAATCACCAAAGAAATCTGACAACAACTGTATCATAAATGTTGTTTCTTTTGCTCAAATAGCGTTATAAAAAGCTTATTTTTCAGGCTAGATCAGCCAGTGCGCATGCGCAGTCCTAAGCGCACGTTTTAGAACGCTGTTTCTATAGCAACCGGGACTTCTAACGGCAGCTGCAGTGACGCGCTGACTTTACCGATTAGCGATTGGCTCTTTCATTCAGAAGGCAGGGCTTCCTGCGATTGAGCGGTCATATTGAGCGTTGCATTTTTCCCCATTCAAAACTATACAAGTGACACGTCTTGGGTATTCTATAGTCTTTGGTAGGCATTGGGTAGGATTAGGGATGTAGAATATGGTCATGCAGAATATGTGCTTTATAAGTACTAATAAACTATAATATGTTAAATAATATGTTAATAACAAGCATGCTAATAAGCTACAAGTTAATAGCGAGAAATGGTCCCTATACTGAAGTGTTACCTGAAAAGTACAGTACAGTTCAGGACAGTTATGATTCGGTACGGATAACCCTGATCAGGCTTGCGTTTCCACTGCCAATAGTACCCTTACTTGGTAGGCGTGGTGTATGCCGGAAAGTAGCGATCGACGATAAAGCACAACTCTGCCTCTTTTTGTTAAATGTCAGTTTTAATGAACAATAATAGCCATTATAAAAGCATAAGTACAAAGTATAAGAGGCTTATATAAGAGGAAATAAAGACAAAAGCAAACAATTCAGTCAAACGTATAGACGGTTTCATGGGGTGCACGCGCATGGCCCTAAGTTAACTTCCGGTCTGTGTTTGTTCATCGGTCTGGTTAGTGGCGCCGGCTACAAACGCAGTTAAAGTTAAAGTGATGAGTAATGAAGTTGGGCTCAGGTGGTTGTGCTGTGGGATGGGTTTCCCATACATTTATTTATTTGTGGCGACCCGCCACGATATCAAAACTGACCGATTTTCCAAAAGGCTTCGTTGAATTCACATAAGCACGTACTGCACGTTTAAAAATCAAAACGAGGTGCGGGTGTTTTTATATCACTGTATTTCTGAAGGAAGACTGTCTTTAGAAAAATGTCGATGTCATTTTCATTTCATCTTGCATGTTATATGCCTGATAAAGCAGCGTTTGTAAACTCAGTGCTGCTTTGTGTACAGCCCTTACCGGGGAAACCTCTATTTCTCCAGCTTTAAAGCACCTCCTACTGGCAGAGAATGAAAAAAATAAAAAATAATCTACTCTAGAGGGACTTGGCTGTTGTTATTGATTCTATTTGGAAGTCTACCGGAAGTTAAGTTAGGGCCACACAAGCGCGCATGCGCAGTAACGTTTGTTTATGTTGTTGCCATTAAAACCGTCTATACTACAGGTCAGCGCTGTGCTATGGTAAAGTTCAAAATAAATATATAAAGTTAAGCATAACTTTGTGCTCAGTCAAAACGAAATGACCAGGAACAAATCATAGATTCATGAGACCACGAATGCCTGTTAAATATAGCCTACCCAAAACGAATTGTATCTCATGTTTAATCACTACAGAGACATCACAGCCAGCGGCAAATGTCAGAAGGACTAGCCGAGCGTAAGGCTGCTCGAGGCGGATACATGAGCACTGAGCGCCCGGTGATCGCATGGAGCTCCGAAATCGGCATAGCAAATTTTCAAATAGGCGCTATCTTTATAAATAAACCGCAGATTTGAGTTTTAAACAATTACATTCTCGCCTGAAAAACTCTTAAAACTACATTTCAAGACACAATAACAGTATATTACACGGGTTTTTGGGCAATGACGTTTCACAAGTCCACAAGAACAGACAAGAATGCATATTGAGAAACGGCTATTGTCTGAGTGAAAATATAAAATTATAAAATACACTGTTATATATTTTTTTGTGTTTGCGCACTCTTTTGTAAATAAGCCCAACACTCACGGACAGCAGAGCGGAACAAGTGAAGGAGAAGCTTTATCCCTTTGTATCACGCAAAAGTTATGATTCTAGTCAACCAATCAATGTTCTGCAGTGAGTTTAGCTCCACCCTTTTGGTACCCTTTGCTGTGCTAGGTACCTCAACGGAAGGGTACCAAAAAAGTGGTACGGTACGGTTCGCTATTTTGGCACCATTCACAACTTCTGACAGTGGAAACGGAAATAATTGCGTACTGTACTGTACCGAACCGTACCGCTTAGTGGAAACGAGCCATAAGTGCATCATAATAATGCCAAATTCCAAAACAAAATTGAACTATAGATTAGACCTGAGATTAATACAGATAATCATGGATTTTCTCTTTCATCATTACAGAATTCCATCCGCCACAATCTGTCACTGAACAAATGCTTTATAAAAGTCCCGAGACAAAAGGATGAACCAGGCAAAGGTGGGTTCTGGAAGATCGACCCCCAGTATGCAGAACGTCTCCTCAACGGTGCCTACAAGAAGCGCAGGATGCCCCCTGTGCAGATCAACCCAGCTCTTCAGAACCGCCTCAGGATGAACTCTCAAGCTGGACAAGCTGCAGCCACCGCAGGGATGGCCAGAAACCTTTGCGTGAGTCCTGAGTCCCAGCAGCTCCTGAAACAGTTCGAGGAAGCCACAGAAGCCGATCAGAACTGGGACCCTCGTTTGGCTGAAGCCACCATGTTGAATTGTTGGGTCTCAGGGAAGGGGAGCAAGAGGAAACAGCCGTACACCCACAGGACTGGTGGAAGCAAAGCTCCACGACGTTCAAGCTCCCCACTGCTGGCCATGGACGAGCAGGAGGACTTAAGCTCCCTGAAGGGCAACTTTGACTGGGACGCCCTGCTAGACTCAGCCCTGAATGGAGAGTTAAGCTTGAACGAAGGAGGTCCGTTGAGCCCTATACCACAAGACGAGGACTTGATGGTTAGAGGCACCCATATCAGCCCCCTCGAACTTCCTGGAGGCGTCGTTGAGAACCATGTGTTGATGGAAACTCAGAGGAGTAGCGAAGCAGACTTTGATGAGGAAACCTTCCTGGCCACTGCTTTTCTCCAGAGTCCCTGGTCAGAAGTGGAAGAGGGCAATCGTCCCGACTTCCTCTGTAGCTCAACGGTCAACATCGATCAACTCTTTGACCTGGGAGACTCTCTCGGAGGAGACTTAAGCAGTAAGATCGAGTCGCTCCTTTGAAGAGGTCATCAGTGACACTTGAGATTCGACACAAACAAGTCAACGAACAAAGAGGGTTTGGACTGCTTACCCCCAAAGATTTCATGCTGGATTCCATGAAGCCCACGTGAAGATGTATTTTTAAAAGCGTATCTATTTCTAATTTTTATGATTATGTTTTTGTATTTGACATGTTATCTACCTGCATTAAAGCTAATCTAATCAAGATCCTTAGCGAGTCCTTAAAATCATCTATCAAATGCTTGGAACATGGGATTCGGTGACTGAACAAGTCTGGAGGAAGACAAAAAAAAAAGAGAGAGAGATGCAAGTTTGTTGTTTACAATTCAAATTTACATAGCAGAACAATATACATATTGTATCATACTGAAACAAACTCTATAAGCAGGACTTTAAATCCATGGAATCTTTCCATTGTTCAAAATGTTCTTAAGAACTGTTCGCTGAAAGGTTCTTTGGGGAACCAAAAGGGGTTCTTCTGGCATTGTGAAAGGTTCCTTTTGGAACCTGTATTTTTAAGAGTGAATTTAATGCTGTTTAGAGCAGTTGATCTCAGGAAGGCAACAAGGCTACACATTTTGGATGTCCCACCTGATTTATATCATCTGCTCCTTGGTGAAGGCTCCAAGACCTGTGTGCAGTGCTGGGGTCCTCCAGACCACGAATGAAGACCACTGCTGTAGAATATTGTAACTGAATTGTTTAGGCTTATAGATAACAAATGAGCTGTGTTAGCGCCGAATGGGAGATATGATGAAAATGGTTTATTTTGATAGTGAACCTGCACTAATTTGATGAATGGGATTTTGAGGTTCCTGCCCATGTTGGATTATTTGATAGGTAAAAGTGTACGTGCCAAACTTTCTCTCTTGCAGCTGAATCCTGGCTCTGATAGATTTCTACATGCACATCTAACCACTTTCACGCACACATTGTGTTATGAGTGTTACGTTGACATCATACAAATGATATTTGACGTCAAGACTAGTTTTATCTTCTTATTTAGATTGTTAGTACTAAGTAAAGTTAAACGGGATGAGTTAATCGCTTGGGAAGACATGTCATTACAGCAAATAATAAAAAAGGCACTAATATACCAATTGTTTTTTTTGTTTGTTTGTTTGTTTTATCCAGAATGTGAGCTTAAAAATTGACCCCAGTTAGTAAAATTATTCATATCATTCCATTGGGTTACAGTAATATAGCCTTTGTACGTGCCAAGGAAAATAAATGGCAAACAGACACATTTTTATGTCAAAAAACATACATATGTCTAATCCTATTCCTGTTTGTGCTGAATTTGTCATGTAACAAAATTTGTTCAAATTTGGTAATGCAACTATATATATATATATATATATATATATAAAAATCGAACGATTGTGTAACAACAAAACTTCTTCCAAAGATACTAGTGGGCTGATTAAATGTTTTTATTATCGTACCTGTCATTGTTCTGTAAGTTTTACACATTTTTGGCTCCTAATTTTGGTCATTTTTGGTTGCTAAATGTTTTTTTTTTTACCCCATTTACCCCTTTTTTCAGAGACTCAGCATCACCTTCCTTTGAATCACGTTTAGCCTATTTTGAACATACTGTACTTAAAATTAAAATACAAGAGAGATATCTCATGTTGTGTGTGTGTGTGTTGTGTAAAAGGGCTTAAAAAAAGACCTAAAGCTGAATCTTTTTCTCAAAGCAACATCTTTTACTCAGTTCATGCTTGATTCCGCTCCATTTGTGCTCTTGCTTTTACTATGCAATTGGAGGAACGTCAAATAGAGCAAGACAGTGTGTGTGTGTGTGTGTGTGTGTGTGTGTGTGTGTGATTTAGACAAGCATCTCTCTGCTTGTCTTATTTTGTGGGTGTCGCTGTCTGTGTGTGGGGGTGTTTAGGGCTTTGTTTGTGCTCAGTGAGATTCTTGTACCCCCCAGAGTTCCAGTCAGGCCTGCCCTCGCTCGGCCCATGTGGGGTCTGATGGGGACGACGTCCCACGCCCTCATATATCACTGTGCTTTTACATAGATCAACAGGACCTGGCACTCATTTTGGGAAGCTGGGAAGTGCTTGGTTTGGACCTCATAAAATGCTTTTGTTGTATATTGAACAGTCATTTGTTGGGAGACGTTCACAAAATCTGTCAACAACATGGTTTTGATCAAAATCTAAGAATTTAGATTTTAGGACTTTGCATTTTGTTTTTACGTTTGGGATAAATGTGACCTGGATAAGTTTTCATGACTTTATTCATCTTGCTAAACTGCAGTTTTGTACAATACAACATCGATAGATAGACAGATAGACAGATAGATAGATAGATAGATAGATAGAACTAAATAAATAAAATTCCTTTAGGACGGATGGGTGTATATACTGACAATTTTTCCTTTGGGTTATCACCTCTCTCAGGAGAGGTCTGGGATAACCAATCCATGCTGGAATAGCTATCCAGGTAAAGTGTACTCGTAATTATAATGTGGTAGCTTGGTCAGATGAGAGGCCTTGTAACCAGATCCAGGTATTATCCTGCAGTCTTGCTGATAGCTACAGGTAAGGAGAGCACACTGATGAAATGCTAAACCTGTAGCTTTTGTCTTTCACTCTAACAATGTTCAAAACTCAAAGTGTAAAAAGCCTTCTAAGCAAGAGCTTAAGTAATCAAAATACAACTATCTATCTATCTATCTATCTATCTATCTATCTGTTTGTTTGTTTACTTGAAATTAATAGCTGTATTCAGGATGCATTAATTTGAACAAACATTCAACACTCATAATATTTAGAAATGTTTCTTGAGCATTAAATCATCATATTCTAATGATTTCTGAAGGATCATGTGACACTGAAGACTGGAGTAATGATGCTGGAAATTCTGCTTTAATCACAGGAATTAACTACTTTTTAAAATACTTTTTGAAAACAGCTGTTTTAAAATTTAATATTACTTCTCTGTATTAATGTTTTTACTGAATTTTTGATCAAATAAATGCATCCTTGGTAAGCATAAGAGACAAAAAACATTTTTAAAAAATCCTTACTGACCCAAAACATTTAAATAGACGTTTATATAATTTATATTCATTTTCATTAACTGTAATAAATTAATGTTTTTCCAAAATGCTCTTCAAAAATTTGATGTCATTACTGATTTTTAATTTAAATACATAGTAAGAATCAATGACATAATTTTTAATGTTTGATCAAGATGTTTTAAAACAAGGTTCAGCATACTGTGTACCTGTATATTTTTAAAGATGGTAACCTCAAAAAAAATATCTAAATTAAATAGTTTTGTGGCCAAATTTTTATTAAATGGCCAAAAATGTCATTTAACATCACCGAATCAGCTTAAAAGCACCAATTTATACCAACAAAACAATTTATTTATTTTTATGGGTTTAACACAGGTAGCAAAAGGTACTAATTCGATTCAAATTCACTCTAACGGAAATTCTGAATTTTCCTCAAGTCTGTTTGACGTCACATCAGGGAAATGTTATTCAAAGAAAGAACATATTCAGAGAGGAGAGTAAACACCAAAGAGGTCGGGTCTTTACTGTAATGGGAGGCCATTTTTCAGACGGTCGAGTCAGACAGGCCAGACCTACTACATTGTTGTGAATATGAGCCACTGGGCAAGCTGTGGCTTCAGGACGGGGTTTGCGCCGTTTCCCGCACAACTCCATTGGTATTCTGCTTCTGTGCAGCACAAGAAGAGCCGAGAGCCGCTGATGCCTCGGACAGCCCTCATGTGCTCAGCCGATCCTCATGATCCAGACACAAGAGACGGGGGTGGAGCGCAAAGCCGAGGGGGAGAGGAGCAGCGAATACATCTTTTTTATCACATGGGCCATGAAAGGCCAGTCTCCTGGGCAACTACTGGTGCTATTGTCATGAAGGCCCAGCACAAAATGGGCAAGGGTCCATAACAGTCCCTGCAGCCAAGGGTGGGGGTTTGATTAGGGAGGGCTGGCAGGGGTCTGGAGGACACTGAGATTTATTAAGGTGATGCTGTATGTCTTTGTGAAAGTGCACTTACCTTCCAGAGTACAGCCTGAAAAGGGAAACATGTTATTTCTTTCTCTTCAAGGGTTTATTATGTTTTTGGAAAAAGGTGTCTCAAAGGGATAGTTCACCCAAAAATGAAAATTTGCTGTTAATTTACTCAGCCTGAGGCCATCTGAGATGTAGATGACTTTACACAGTAAAAATGATTCATAAAATGTAAGCCAGTGGCTGTTGTTAATTTTAGAGTCAAAAAAAGCATATCAGGCAAAAACAAAATTAATACCCAAGGCTCTTAACAATTTTTTGAGGTCTTATGAAGCAAAATGATCACTCTGTGCAAGAAGATGAACATCATTTACAACATTATTACCTTTAATTCATTTCCTTGGGCAAAGGGTCTGGAGTGATGTCCGGTTCACGAACAAATCATTGTTTTGAACCTTTTTATGAACTAGATGAACCATTTCATTTGAGCTGGTAATTCCTTTCAGAATGGAAATAAATGCTTGTTCTTCCAAATCATTTGACCTCCAAGTGACCCTTAATGGTCACCAAATATCCCGGATGAAATGACCAGCTCAAGTCGAAGTTCTTTTTGTTCTTCACTTAGAGGTAAAAAAAAAAGTTGTTTAGAGCGGCATTTAGATGAATATGCAAATATATGCGGCACGCTTTCCTCTCAATAACAAAATAAACACACACAACCGGTCGGGGTCTGGGCTGGTGGTCTTCTCTGCTGCTGCGGGGACCGGGGTAGTCTTCCTGTCCCCACGCCGGAGCGAAGGGGGTTCAGCTCCGGGATCGGGCGCTGATTACCCCTCTGGGGGTGGTGGTGCCTGGATCCAGGAGTATAGTGTGCGTATGGGGAGTGTGAGTGTGGGTACCGTGTCCATTTTTGTGTGTCTGCATGTGGGGCGAGGGTGTGAATATTCGTTTGCGTGCATGAGGGTGGGAACGTATGCTTGTGTATATGTGTGCTTGTTCATCTACGTCTATGTGTCAGGTCGGGCCTTAGACTCCACCTCACTCATCATCTCAGTCGACCCCCACCCCATTACCATGCCCTGCCGGTGGAGGATGCCGCGGTGCGTTGGTGGTTTCTCGCGCCGGGGCAGGATGCTCGGGTGTGCGCTGGCCCACTCTCGGCGGTCGCTTGGCCGGGCCTGGCCCTGCTGGCTTTGCTGGGCCCCGGGGGGGGGGGGGGGGGCCCTTGGATCTCCGGGCCCAGGGGCCGGGCTGCCCGGGGGTGGTCGGCTGCCGGCGGGGCCTGCGGGCTTGCCGCCACGGCACCCTGGGGCGTCTACACTGTGGCTGTCGGAGGACCCACCTTCGGGCTCTCCTCTGCCCTTTTCTGGGTGGGGGCCGCGGTTGTCCCTGCGGTGGTTCTCCTGGGGGTCCCGTGCCCTGGGGGCCTCCGGATGTTTGGGGCCCAGGTCTTTTCCGTGCCTGCTTCATGCCTTGCGGGATGGGGCTGTTGTTCCCCACACACACTATTATACATTTACATGGAGGAACCTTATGAACACACACAGGTGTACACTCAAGCATTCACATTGGTGTAAAAACAGGTGCTCACAGACACACATTGTCTTGATCTGCTGCTGCTTCAAAACTTATTTTGTAATATTAGTTATGCGTGCTGCTCAATAACATTTAACATTTAGAATTTATTGTGATTCATACAGATGTTGGTTGTTGCTGCAGTTTCTCTGATGTTGTGTCTTCTGTTGTTTTCTCTTTTTGTCAGCAGGTATCGAAGCAAATAGGCTGTTTTTTTTGTTGTTTTTTTTAATTTATTTATTTTTTTTTTCTTTTTCCTCTCTCTCTCTCCCCCTTCTCTGTTGACTTTCTCCACAATTTTTTTTTGTTTTGTTTTCTAATTCCTTTTTTTTAATTTTTTTTATTTATTTATTTATTTATTTATTTATTTATTTATTATTTATTTATTTTTTTTTATTATTAATATTATTATTATTTTTGTTATTATCATTATAATTTTTTTTGTTTGTTTGTTTTTTTTTTTTTTTTTGTTTTGTTTTTTTTTTTCTTCTTTCTCTCTCTTGTTTTCTCTGTCCCCTGGTCTTGTCTGTCATAGTATGGTTAAATAAAAGGGTATATAAAATTACATTAATTAATGAATTAATGTAAAAAAAGAATAAATAAATATCTAAAAAAAAAATTAAAAAAAATAAAATAAAAAAAGACAGGCTTTGAATGATGATAGCATAGCTACACATACGTACTGTCATGTGTTATCTGTGTTACTGACAGGCCGGGAAAAAAAAAAAATAAAAAAAAAATAAACACACACACAAATGACAAAAGTGAGAAATCAGCAGTTAAGAAAGCATCTGATCATAGCAGTGTGAATATATTTGTAGAAACGCTGTAATTCACAATAAAGTCCAGTTTACTTATATAGCACTTTATACAATGGATTGCTTTAAAGCAAGCAGCTTTATAGTATTAAACCTGATAAAACCGTGTCAGTGTTGCTTTTAATTACAGTTACAACTTCAGTTTCTACTTTAAAGCAGCTCTCCAATGTGTTTACATTTTTACTCACATCTGACCTTGATGGACTGAACAGAAGAAATAAACTAGAAAAGAATTTCATGCTAAAGACGGCAGAGCCACACTCACTTATTATATCATCACTGCTGACTATATGGTAGGTTAAAGGTGTTTATCATCTGGAGAAAACTTTTCCTTAAAGTTTGCTTTGGCAAGATAGTTCAAACTCCGAACGAACTTCTTCCCCCATACAATGTAAATAAACCTTTAAATACTGAACACCAAATGAATGTGGCATGCTGAGGATTATTAGTTTTTTAATCGATTGACAGCACTAATTTCTAATCATTCAGACTAATGGTTTTCATATAGCAACACACTAACAATCACCCAGAATGCCATTAGCAACCATATAACACTTATTACTATTATAATGAATATCTTCTTCATATCAAAAAGAGTATTTAATATGGAAATAATATACTTTAAAAGAGTATACTTAAGTGTAAGGCACTGTTTTTGATGAGCAATAATGTTACGGCCAGTATGATATATTGCTGCACAGACAGGAGATATTGTATTTGTTTGACAAAAATAAACAAGTCTACACAATGAAGCTGCGCCCTGCATCATGATATCAGAGACGTGGAGGTCAGGCGAAGCAGTGGGCCATGACATGCTGGGTTGTAGGTGGCGGGTGTGTGTGTGTTTGGTGTGTGTTCTCAGAGCCACCGTCTCTTTGTTAGCAAGACACCAGCGACTGAGTAATCCGACATCCATCACCAGCTTAGGCAGCAATACACACAGTGAGCGAGCACAGGGAAAACAATACGTAGTGAAACGGTGGGAGGCCCTTTATTCATTACACAGGGCTGTGATGCTCTTTTGTAGGTGTTTGGGGGTGGTGGTGAGCCTGCAAAAGAGCCCCATGACGAAGCCATTTCCTGCTGTTTGCACTGCTCATTGTAATCATCTCTAATAATGCAGTTTATCATGTTGCTAATGAGAGATGCGGTTCCAATCTTGTGCGTGTTCCAATTTGTGTAGCGGTGACTTAGTTTGAGTCCAGCCTTGTTTGATTGAAGTTTTGGTCGCATTTTAGTTTGGGGAGCAATTCTCACTATTAACTATGACTTTTCTCTCAATAAACTCATAATTTGCTGCTAATTAATAGTTAATAAGGTAGTTGTTAAATTTAGGTAAGGAATCTAAAATACGGTCATGCAGAAGACATTAATATGTGCTTTATAAGTACTAATAAACAGCCAATATGCTAGTAATATGCATGCTAATAAAAAACTAGTTAATAATGAGAATTGGTCCCCAAACTAAAGTGTTACCAAAGTTGTAATTTCTCAAAACAATTTATAAAGAACAGAAAGGAATTTGTAGAAGCATTGTTTTGTAAAAATGGATAAATCTGATCCTTGGACACGTTATTAACACTTTCAGTCCAATATTTTATTCCAAAGTTTTTAACATGGCTGACAATGGAAATTTCAGTTTTCTACATCTAAATGTGGGTGTATGTTTGTTCTTGTTTAAACTATTAACAGTGTGTTTCACGCTTTATTTGCACATTAAATATACGAAATTGCATTGCTGGATCACACTAAAAATATGCACAAATTATACGACATTAAAATGGTGAATCTGACCTGTCCCATCATGTCAGGTATTGACCTTTTTGGCTGTATCTGACAATTAAAATCATAAAACAGATGTTGCGTCCAAATATGCATACTTTCCTAATATATAGTCGAACAACAGTTTATGAAAAGAGTAGTCTGAATTCACAATATTCACCAAACAGTAGGTGAAAAGTATCCAGATGACCAACTACTTTTAGCGCGATTCTGAAATGTTCATCTGAAGGACACTTTTCTACTCCATGAGGCCACAGGAGAGGATTGGTGAATGGCAGTGAAGCGATGCAACTAGTGAATGTAGTATGTCTGGATTTCATTCATATTGCACACATTCATACGATATAGATACTTTTTAATGGTCGTGAAGTAACTATAAACCTAGACATAATAGGTTTTCAGACACAGCTAATGTCAGATTTTTCACATAATCTATTGAAATGATATTGAATTAACTACATTAATTTTTTTACAGTACATGTACTTACAGCATACAAGAGAGTACGGAATAATACAAGGTAACGTCATAGACGTAACATGGGTTAAAGTTAGGTTTAGGCTAACAAGACTGTAAAATAAAGTGGTACATATCAATTCATTAGCTGTTGAAATTTAACAGCAGCTACAAACACTTAGTACTATCTTATAAATAAAACTTCCAAAAGGCTGCTTTTGCAGTGATGCCATAAAACAACCATATTGGTTTCCCAAAGAATCTTTCAGTGAACAGTTCCTAAAAGAACCATTTATTTCTTAGTGTGAAGAACATTTGAATAATCTAAAGAACTTTCTGTGGAATGGAAAGGTCCCATTGATGTTAAAGGATAGAAGTTCTATGTTATGATTGTTATTTACAGTATCAAAATCCTTTCGATGGCTCAGGTAGGTTGGTATCCAGATGGCATACAGTACATTATATATTTATTCCATAAATGTAACATTTTTTACAGTTCACTGTGTACAGTTTTCTCTAATTTGATGAGATAAACACCACCTATTCTTCATTATTTTAAACTACAGGGGCACCTCCCATGAAAAATTCACAGCGATTACATAGTAATCAAATGTATTGTATAGCCTACGTTATGTCTTTGCAAAGCTAAATGAGCCTGTAGGGTATTGTTTCCTCAGAACGTTTCTAGCCTGTAGTCACAAAGGTACCTGCTTTCGGTTTCTTCAGGAGAACCAAATCTCATTCATTTTGCATTATATAACAGCTTAACCTTACATAGCATGATAGAACAATAGCAACAAGTCAGACCTGTCGCAAGTAAGCAAGCGTAGCCTATATTTTAAAGAAATGAACATGGCAACCGAATGGCACCTCCAAGTACAGGTTTGTTGGCTCAAGGTTATCCAATCTCATAGGTGTCGAGGATGAAGCTTCTGTTGTGGAGACCAAGAAACAATAGAGGCGCTAAACGTTTATCACATACAAACGCGGGCAGAGAAGAGCTCACCTGACACCCGATCTCACCAGGGCCTCGAGAGAGCCGATGCCGCAGGGAGAGAGAATTATAGCGGCGAGTTGCAGAGCGAAAAAAACAAACATAAACAAGGCCCACGGTAGCCAGGGAAAGACGGTGCGTGATGCTGGCGGACGTGGCTCGACCTTGAACTGGCAAGTCCAGACCTGCCTTTGAATGCTGGGTGGGAGACGCACCAAGCCGACTGCAGGACTTGGCTTCGCTCAATGAAAAGAAAAAAGCCTACTTTAAGCAAACAAGAGCATAGTAAACTCTTTCACTCTACTCGTTTTTTCATTTATTTATTTATTTCCCTCACATGCCTCTGCCAGGGCCTTTTACGCTACTTGGGGAAGATACTCTTCTCTTTTTTTTTGATTTCTTTATTTCTTTGTTTGTTTCCCAGTGGAGCAAAGACTTTAAAATGATGCTGCTTTACATATCTGAGACGCTGCCTTCAATAGGTGAGCGGTCGTGGTGACAAAAACCTGACAAAAGCCCCAATGCTGGATCCAAATTGGGACCCCCTCGTAGATGGGCTCGGCCAAGGATTTCTCCAGTGCGACTCTCGGTTTTCCACCCCCAGCAATGGTGGCTGCGTCTCCCATTAAATGACTTGATTGGAACAGATGGAGGATGAAGTGAGACACAGACTTCTGAAGTAATTTCCCACAGCCCGGCCCTTTCTAATCAACACTGATACTGTTTTTGAAAGGTGAAGTGTGTAATTTCTTTGCCACTAGTGGCACCAAGCGGGATTGCGATGCGTTTGTTTGAGTGGCCAGACTGGGTCAGACATAACAACACTGAACGTGTTCAGAATAGTGCACTACTATTTATGCAATATTAAGTATGTATACTGTGTATATATTTTCTGTGTGCATGAAATACAATATTACCTTTACCAAAATGTGTGGTATATACAACAAAACACACTGTGAGAGTTTGATCACACTTGTGCTTTAAAGAAGTACACTTATTTTAATGTGTTGACTAACATACTAAAGAAAATACTTGGCTATGACTTTAACTGTTATTTGATATTACATTTAAAGTTAATATTTTAAATATGGTGAATTGCAACTTTATCATTACAAATGTGTAATTATAAACATATTTAAATACACATATTTTAAAAGAAATCATGGTTACACTTTATTTTAAGATGTCCTTGTTACAGTGTAGTTAGACATTTAAGTACTGAGTAATATTAATTAACTACATGTACTTACCATATGGTTAGGTTTAGGATTAGGGTTTGTCTTGGGGTTACTTGCATGCATAATTTTTTGTTATTATAGTAAGTATATGTAACATGTGTTACTGTAACGTGTCTGTTTCTGTTTAGTTCCTGTTTGCCCTTATTTGGTTCTTCCTGTCCTTGTTTCCAATAATTAGCTAATCATCGTTTAGTTCATTCACCTGTGTTTGATTAATCATCTCGTTTGCTCCTTTGTTCTGTTTCCTTTAAAAGCATTCAGTTTAGTTCCAGTCCTTTGTCGAGTCTTAAAGTAATGTTGAGTTGTTTGCTGTGCTTCCTGTATTTACATCCGTTTCATTTATTAAAATATCATCTTTTGTACTCCTCGTGTTCCTGCCTTCCTTGGACAGCACACCCATTACAGAAGACTCGACCACACCGAAGACTTAAACTGCACCTATGACACCAGCAGAAGTCGCGCTGTTCGGGTTGAGGCAGGGCGGCCTGAGGTTGGCGCGATATGTGGAGGTGTTCCTTGAGCTTGCCAACCAGGTGAGCTGGCACGACGCGGCTCTAGGTGCGCGTTTCCTGCTGGGGTTGAATGACGAGGTTATACGCTGCGATCTTCCCAGAGGTAATTTTCCCCTGATCGAGCTTATAAACCTAATCTTCTTCCTTAATGGACTCGACGAGGAAGTCGAGGAGATTCCCCAGACTCGTCATTCCGCTCCAGCAGGAACGCGCCGCGTCTCCCCAGCTCATTCTACGCCGGGATCCTCCACATACCTCGCCAACGACTCCTCCCGCCTGCCCAACCATATAATTCCGCCTGCCGAAGAGGCGATGATGGTTCCGCCGGCCGAAAAGGCGATGGAAAATGTGGGGCTCATGGATGAGCCTCTGGCCCCTGAGTTCTGGGCTCCTCGCAAGTGCCCTCCAGTGCCTGCTCCTCGCAAGTGCCCTCCAGTGCCTGCTCCTCGCAAGTGCCCTCCAGTGCCTGCTCCTCGCAAGTGCCCTCCAGTGCCTGCTCCTCGCAAGTGCCCTCCAGTGCCTGCTCCTCGCAAGTGCCCTCCAGTGCCTGCTCCTCGACAGCGCCCTCCTGTGCCCGCTCCTCGCAAGCGCCTTCCTGTGTCTCCGCTGGTTCCGTCCAGCTCTTCTGTGTCTCCGCTGGTTCCGTCCAGCTCTTCTGTGTCTCCGCTGGTTCCGTCCAGCTCTTCTGTGTCTCCGCTGGTCCCGTCCAGCACGGCGCTGCGAGAGCGCCTCCTAGAGTGTCCGCTGGTTCCGTCCAGCTCTCCTGTGTCCCCGCTGGTTCCGTCCAGCTCCGCGCCACCCGAGCGCACCCAGAAATCTGTGCCTCAGAGAGGCGCCCTGTAAGTCTCCGCTGGTTCCGCTCCAGCTCCCGCGCCCAGAGTGCCCCCAAGTGGCAGCGCTTCCAGAGCGCCTCCTAGAATCTCCGCTGGTTCCGTCCAGCTCTGCTCCTCCAGAGCGCCCCCAAGTGATCGCGCCTCCAGAGCGCCCCCAAGTGGCAGCGCTTCCAGAGCGCCCCCTAGAGTCTCCGCTGGTTCCGTCCAGCTCCGCGCCTCCAGAGCGCCCCCAAGTGATCGCGCCTCCAGAGCGCCCCCAAGTGATCGCGCTTCCAGAGCGCCCCCTAGAGTCTCCGCTTGTTCCGTCCAGCTCCGCGCCTCCAGAGCGCCCCCAAGTGATCGCGCTTCCAGAGCTCCCCACAAAGCCCGCTCCTCCAGAGCGCCCCCGAGAACTCACTCTTCCTATATGGCCCCTGGAGGGGAACTTTCCCAAAAAAAATTTGGGGGGGGGGCTACATACCCCTGGCCTGCGTGGCCGGGCCTAGGGCCATTCACCTGTGTTTGATTAATCATCTCGTTTGCTCCTTTGTTCTGTTTCCTTTAAAAGCATTCAGTTTAGTTCCAGTCCTTTGTCGAGTCTTAAAGTAATGTTGAGTTGTTTGCTGTGCTTCCTGTATTTACATCCGTTTCATTTATTAAAATATCATCTTTTGTACTCCTCGTGTTCCTGCCTTCCTTGGACAGCACACCCATTACAGTTACAAGGACACTACATTCTTTAACCATATTTTAAAGACAACAGACCATGAAATTATATGTAAGAATGTACATCTAAAACACTTTAAAGTTCAAATAATTGCATTTAATGTACATTTAAATTACATTATAAAATACTTTTTCAATTGCAATTAACAGTACCCAAAAACAATACATCAAATTCACACTTAAGTATATTCTTGAAAAGTACGTATTGCACAATAAATATTTTATATACTAAACTGCACTTCTTTTTCAGTCTGGATTATGCTGGTTTGGTACTGGTCCACTGAAGGTTTTTAAGTCTTGCTAGTTACACAAGTAAAGAAACTAGTGTGGACTGAAACACAATAAACTGGTCTTTCAAACAGGGCTGAAAGCTAAACACATACCATCAAAGTGAATGTATGTGTGTGTGTGTTAGCATGCAGACGGGTCACGTGACCCACTGTGGTAGATCTGATCTGTGCTGGTCCCCCAGATATTATCATGGTTAATGGATGAGCTGAAGCTCCATGAAATTTATGACACTCATTAGCTCAGCGTCCCTCTCGCTGGCTCTTATACAGCGAGGCAAGGGAGGGGCCGTGTGTTTGCGTGGGGTGATCTTTAGCCCCTGCTCTGGGATCAGACAAACACTTATTAACTGAGAGGAATGCAAACAAGCCAACACTATAAGGCTGAACACACCGGAGAGAGAGGAGGAATCTACCCCCCGTCCACACACACACACACACACACACACACACACACACACAAACACACACACACAAGGAGAGAATTAGCCATGCAGGGAATCAGCTAGAACATTCTAGAAGCGTGGAATCTCCCTGAGGGAGCCAGCAGTGGAACACTGTGACCTTGTGCAGGAAAGTAAGCAGTGTGCTGCCCTTATGCCATATACACATTAATCAGCTCATACCTGGAGTCACTGGAAGTTTATGTACACTGAATGCAACAATAATTATTCTGCCTTGACCAATATCATAATGCTGTTGTACAAACTAGATTTTCTGACTCCAACTCCTCTTAGAGCTATCAAGCTAAACAGACCAAATGTTGACCGTTTTCTTGTAATACAGATAATAATATTACAAGAAATTTTTGCCTGTAATTTGTCAGATGCTAGGTGCTTTCATCCATGAAACTCTAGTTCTTTAGGTGGTTTGACTTTTATTTTTTCTGATCTGTTTTTTTTCCATACCAGACAATCAAAAACCTCAAAAGTTATGAAAAAGATGTACACTTTACTTATAAAAAGTGCACTTATTACAGAAATGATGTACTTTAAAAATATATACTTAAGTGCGAATGCAATGATTTATGCCAGTTAATTACATGTTAACTGCAATTAAACAAAAATGTATTATAGCTTAAATTTATATTAAATCAATTAGTTGAACTTGCTTGCTTTTAGTTCCTTAAGAACTTAAGTACATCTGGTAACACTTTATTTTAAGGTGTCCCTGTTACACGTTACATGTACTTACTATTAAAATAACTAAAAAAATAAATTTTGCATAATTACATGCAAGTAACCCTAAGCCAAACCCTAATCCTAAACCTAACCAATAAGTACATGTAGTTAATTAATATTACTCAGTGCTTAAATGTATAATTACACTGTAACAAAGACACATTAAAATAATGTGTAACCGGACATCTGTATATGTAATATCATAATTACTTCTATTGTCTTTAAGATATGGTTAAATGGTTAAAGTGTACTGACAAATGTATTGACAACCCTCAGTGTAATTTCTTTTGAAACATGTACATCATGTATTTATTTATTAGTATATATTTTATATTTGTTGCATATATTTGTTATCATATATTTGTAATAATGAATTTGCATTACAAATATAATATCAAATAACACACAGTTAAAATTCTAATCAAGTACTTCAAATGTGCTTCTGTATGTTACAGTCAACACATCAAAATAATTATTAAAACATAACTACAGGTGCATCTCAATAAATTAGAATGTCGTGAAAAAGTTCATTTTTTCTTGTAAGTTATTTCAAAAAGTGAAACTTTCATATATTTTAGATTCATTGCATGTAAAGTAAAACATTTCAAAAGTTTTTTTGTTTTAATTTTGATGATTAGAGCTTATAGCTCATGAAAGTCAAAAATCAGTATCTCAAAATATTAGAATATTTATATTTGAGTTTCAATAAATGACCATCCATACAGTATAAATTCCGGGTATCTCTTGTTCTTTGGAACCACAATAATGAAGAAGACTGCTGACTTGGCAATGATCCAGAAGACGAACATTGAAGCCCTCCACAAAGAGGGTAAGTCACAGAGGGTCATTACTGAAAGGTGCGGCTGTTTACAGAGTGCTGTATCAAAGCATATTAAATGCAAAGTTGACTGGAAGGAAGAATTTGGGTAGGAAAAGGTGCACAAGCAACAGGGATGACTGCAAGCTTGAGAATACTGTCAAGCAAATCTGATTCAAACACTTGTGAGAGCTTCACAAGGAGTGGACTGAAGCTGGAGTCAGTGCACCAAGAGTCACCACGCTCAGACGTCTTCAGGAAAAGGGCTACCAAGCCACTTCTGAACCAGAGACAGCGTCTTACCTGGGCTGTGGAGAAAAAGAACTGGACTGTTGCTCAGTGGTCCAAAGTCCTCTTTTCAGATGAAAGTAAATTTTGCATTTCATTTGGAAATCAAGGTCCCAGAGTCTGGAGGAAGAGTGGAGAGGCACAGAATCCATGTTGCTTGAAGTCCAGTGTGAAGTTTCCACAGTCAGTGATGATTTGGGCTGCCATGTCATCTGCTGGTGTTGGTCCACTGTGTTTTCTGAAGTCCACAGTCAACGCAGCCATCTACCAGGAAATTTTAGAGCACTTCATGCTTCCTTCTGCTGACAAGCTTTATGGAGATGCTGATTTCATTTTCCAGCAGGACTTGGCACCTGCCCACACTGCCAAAGGTACCAAAAGCTGGTTCAGTGACCATGGTGTTACTGTGCTTGATTGGCCAGCAAACTCGCCTGACCTGAACCCCATAGAGAATCTATGGGGTATTGTCAAGAGGAAGATGAGAGACACCAGACCCAACAATGCAGATGACCTGAAGGCCGCTATCAAAGCAACCTGGGCTTCCATACCACCTCAGCAGTGCCACAAACTGATCACCTCCATGCCACGCCGAACTGAGGCAGTAATTAAAGCAAAAGGAGCCCCTACCAAGTATTGAGTACAGATACAGTAAATGAACATACTTTCCAGAAGGCCAACAATTCACTAAAAATGTTTTTTTTATTGGTCTTATGAAGTATTCTAATTTGTTGAGATAGTGAATTGGTGGGTTTTTGTTAAATGTGAGCCTAAATCATCACAATTAAAAGAACCAAAGACTTAAACTACTTCAGTCTGCGTGCACTGAATTTATTTAATACATGAGTTTCACAATTTGAGTTGAATTACCGAAATAAATGAACTTTTCCATGACATTCTAATTTATTGAGATGCACCTGTATTTAAAATATACTGTAAAGCAAAGCTTTAAACAGTAAACTTTGACATCAAAGTGCATTTTTTTAAAGTGTACTTAAGCAATCTGATTATCTCTTTAACTGTAGTGTGTTATTTGATATTTCATTTAAAAGTTAATACAATTACATTACACAAGTTTCAATAAAAATTACAATAAAGTATATTTAAGTTACAATAAATGCTTGTCAGTGCATTCAGCAGTACACTTTAACCATATTTCAAAGACAGTAAGAGTATTTATGAAATTGCATACCAAAATTTATTCAGACACCTTCAACATTTCTCACGTTATCAGTTTATTCGTTATAGTTTAGAAAATGGTAATAAAATATGACAAGGACTGAAGAGTTAAACTGTGTCAGAAAAAAATGTATCTTGATAATGTCAGATAACTCTGATAGAAAGGTGTGTAACAAAACATGGTCAAAGTGTCAAATCAAATTTTACTGGTATTCCACTGTATGAAGAATTTTTGGGGATTACTTTATTTTGCTATCCTTACTTACAGAAATGAACTATAGTGTCCTGCACCCATTAGTAAAAAAAATTGGTCTGAATAATTTTTTGTTTTGACTGTATTAAAGATGTGCTTAGTCCTACTTAAGTGAGTCAAAAACACTCTAAAGTTCAGCTAATTGCATTATGTGTTTTAAGTTACATTTTTCAGTTAGGCTATTCTTTGACATCTTCCAGGAAGTGACATCATTTTGCTTGGAAACCTTCAGTATTCCATTAACAATGCATTTGATCAATTTTGAGGTATCATCTTGTTTGTGTCATGCACAAGAATGACCTTAATAATGTAGTGTCAGGGCAATATGATATCCAATCATTTACAGCTGCATGAACGTCTTGAATGGGCATTGTAAATGTTTTATATTGTTCATTGTACAGTTTTACAGATTTGTGGTCAGTTACGTCAAGCAGCCCCTGCGCCGGTCCAGCAGTGACGTGGAGGCTTTGTGTGTGATTCTCTACGTCCCATTCAGGAACGCTTAACTGCAGGGTCCTGGGATGTGTGAAAGTCTTTCATAGTATGCGACTCTCTAATCCGCTGTTTAATGCACTGAATTGGGTCTGTCTCGTCTAAAATCGGCAAAGCTGTTGGTTTTTCCCCCCACTTTTGTCCAGACCATTGGTTTGCAAAACACTATGTTGAAACAGATTGCCAGAGAGGTCATGTTAAAAGGTCAACTTGATTATCAACGCTAGGCCTATTTGGGTAAATTTGTGTTTCTCAGGCTTACTTTGGGATTTTAATCCTGTCTGAATCAAACACAACTCTGTTTTTTTCTTGCAAAACTTTCCATTTCATTATGAATATACACTTTTTTGCCAACTTTTTGGGTAAAATAACAGTTGGTGGTTCAACTCAAGTATTGCTGACATCCCATTTGATGGGATTAAATGTATAATCAATAATATTGAAGTCTTATGTCAATGAGTTTCATCCATCGTTTTGAACAATGAAGTTTAAAGGCTTCAAAGGAAACACTCAATTCTGAAAATCAAAGATGTGTCAGTCCCTTCAAAGGCTCCTGTGCAAACAGGTCTGCAGTGCAGAAGCTGACACCATTGAAACTATTAGCAAACAAAGCCACGCTGAGGACAAATCGTTTACCTTCTTAGCGTCACAGACTCATTTGGCAGTTTTGCTTCCTTCAGCACTAATCTGTTAATCTGCCTTTACACTCCTGTGCTTTCATTGATACCACTCATGTTTCACACCCAACCCAGGCTCATTGGAAATACGTGCCTCTACATACATTTCTGCAATCCCGTAATTATGTACCTTACTGCACGTTTCGCGGCAGTTTCAAATTGAAATGTCCAGAGAGTGGCGCTAAAACACACATTTAATACGTGACCGTGGCACGTTTTTATTACGTTGGTTCAGGTACGTATTGCAGCGTTTTTATTATGCTGATTGAGGTACATTTTGCGGCCATTCAGAATTCAAATATCCGGTGAGTGTCGCTAAACATTAATGCTCTATCATGTTGGAAATATCCCCTACACTAAACCCACACCTATACCTACCCAATAGTGTTAAAAAATGCAAAAGCAATATAAAAAAGTACTCGCTGATACAGCCATGCTATTTAAACTGCCTTTTATGCGGATTTGAGCTGTTTAGTCGAACCGTGGTTTCATGGGGATTCGTACCAGAGCTCTTCATCACCTAAGTGCAACGCCGTATCGCATGAGCTACCGTGCATATAAACTTATGCATATGAAGCTGTATATGTGACGACAACGTTCAAAAGTATCACTTTTCAAATCGTGCAGGATGTTAAAATTGTTTTGAAATCATAACATAACATTCTGCAACTAATTGTGTGAAAATTTGCCTTTATTAATCAAAAATATACCTGTAAATCATACTTTTGTGTGAAAAGGAATAAAAGTTGTCGGAGTTTTACTGCCTCTAGTGTTCATTTCAACTGGAAACTGCAGCGATTTGTATGTATAGGTACGTTTTTTCAGTTTTGCAGAAATGTATGAAGAGGCACGTATTTCCAATGAGCCTAGGTTCTTACACCGGTGCAATACTACACGAAGCCAGTAGTCTGACTCAAACACCTCTGGAAAAGAAGTTTCTAGAGCCTCTAGTGTGCTACTGTGTGCTAATGGAAAGTTTCAGTCCAACTGATCAAGTTTACCCATACCGAAATGTAATTTATGGCATATGTTGCTGTATATCAAGAGTGATATAGACATATATGTTACCTATAGGGCGATATATAATTTTAAAATATGTACATTCTTGGTAGATGAAGTTTATAACAAAAGTTTTTGAACAGTAAGATTTTTAATGTTTTTTAAAGAAGCCTCTTCTGCTGAAGTACAGCAAAACAGTAAAACAAAGTAGCTTGCGTTACTTATTTGAAAAATTAGCTTAGGTATTTTCTGGTAAACTTAAAAGTAATGAGTCATTTTAGTAGTTACTTGAAAAAGTAATCTGATTACATGACTCACGTTACTTGTAATGCATTACCCCCAAAACTTGTTGATATATGAAACTGTTCCAATATTTAATAGATTTCATGTACGTTTTTTACTGAATTTGACAATATATTTCATATAAGGAAATTTAACATACGTATGTACAAATATTATATTTGCATATGGATAATAAACAAAATATTGTCAAGACAGACTTGCTTGACAAAGACTTATTTAGTACTTTTAAACAGTTTGAAAGCCATGTGAGTCTAATAGTTTGAATACTGTGCACTTGTGCTTGTACAAAGTACGTTACAAAGTGCTTAAGTGCGTTAAAAGACACAGTCATGAAAGTCTCTCTCTTTATGTACACTTAAGTGGCCTTTTATTTCATTAATATTCTATTATCCACAAGTACAGTTTTGGGTTACACTTTATTATAAGGTGTCCCTTGGTACGTTGTAATTATACATTTAAGTACTGAGTAATATTAATTAACTACATGTACTTATTGTACGGTTAGGGTTAGGATTAGGGTTTGTCTTGGGGTTACTTGCAAGCATAATTTATTGTTATTAAATAGTAAGTACATGTAACATGTGAAACAAGGACACCTTAAAATGAAGTGTTACCCATTTTTTTAATTACATTAAAATTAGACTTTAATAGCCAATAGCAGGAATGACCCACTGACCGTGTCCAGAAACACAAGAACAGGATGTGATGCATCAGAAACGTACAGAAGCTGTCATGCTGTGCCATGCATTTCTCTGCATGGGTGGCCTCGTTTGATCAAGAGAGACACCACTGTCAGCTTAAGGCGTTTGTTGTCATGGCAATGGGCAGGACTTGGGAAGCTCTCTGGCTTACTGGAAACGTGCTTTATTGTTGACTTTCAGGAAGGGGGTGTCCTGAGGGAGGAGCTGCGAGTGCGGCTGTAGTGGCAGTGTTTTGGTCTGTGAGGTGTCTGTCTCATCGCTGGGGTCAGGTGGCTCAGCTTTGTGGCCATTCAGGTCAAACAAATGAGAGCTGGATGCGTGATACGGCCAAACACACGTCACCATTCACACCTTTCACCTGATACCCCTGACAACTCTTCAGCAGAGCGGCCTCTGGGGCAGCAGCCAGTCTGCTTCACTAGACATGTATGAAAAGATGGGCACACTTTATTTTAAGGTCCAAATCTTGCTATAAACAAACCATTTACTACGACTTTTCCCTCCTAATTTGCTGCTTATTAATAGTTAGTAAAGTAGTTAAGTTTAGGTATTGGGTAGGATTAGGGATGTAGAATATGGTCATGAAGAATATGTGCTTTATAAGTACTAATAAACAGCCAATATGTTAATAATAGGCATGCTAATAAGCAGCTAGTTAATAGTGAGAACTGGTCCCTATACTAAAGTGTTACCAAAAACACCAATAAAAATCAATCAGTTAAATAGTTCGCCTAAAAATCTGTTCGCCCCCATGCTGTTATTTTTGTTGTGGACAAGAATAAGGCAACTTTTACAGCTCTTTTCCACAGAAGTTCATCATGACCACATTTGGTTAACCAAAAAGCTTCCTGTTCCTCTCTCAAATCTCTCATATGACTTTTTGAAAGTCGTGCATAAGTTATGTAGCAATGGTCTGCCTTACAGTGGTATTATGGAGATAAATAAGATTCATGGTAATCAATAGAAATGGCATTAAATTGTATATTAGTTTACCTTAAATGCTAGTATAGTAGTAAACTTTAACCAGTTTTTTAGGAAATTCAGAAGTCACAGATAAAGATGTGTTTAAGTCCTACTTATGTTAAAATGCTCTGTAAAGGTTAGCTAATTGTATTTAATATAATTAAAACTAAAATAAATGTTCAAAAATGAAAATTCTGTCATTTACTCACCTTAAGTGGAACACAAAGAAGATATTTTGAAGAACACTGGGAATCAAACAATGGCTTCCAATGTATGGACAAAATAATTAAATAAATAAATAAAATAAACACTGGTACATTTCTAAAAATATCTTCTTTTGTGAGTTTGAGTGTTGCAATGATGTACTTCTGTAAATAAAACAAAAAACAAAACACGGGTACATTTCTTAAAATATCTTCTTTATATCTTTAATATCTGCTTAGGCCATAAACAAACTACACCATGGTCACGTGACTTCAATGTCACCATCATTATGCTTTATGCTCATTATGCATTATGCTAAAATTGAAAATAAATACATAAATAAAATAAAAATAAAATAAAAACACTGGTGCATTTCTCAAAATATCTTCTTTTGTGAGTTTGAGTGCTGCAATGATGATGTACTTCTGTAAATAAAATAAAAATAAAATAAAAACAATTACATTTCTCAAAATATCTTCTTTTGTGAGTTTGTAATGTAGGCCAGCCTGGAAGGCATCACACTGGTTCCCTTGACAAAAACCCACCAGGATTTTCTCATTGAGTTTTGAATTATTGCAGAAAATAAGATCTGTGACCAACAAAAGTTTATAATTCTTGCCAGTTTCGTTCATCCTGATAATCTTCATAAATTAACACTTTTTTCCTGAAAAGCAGTTTAGCTGAAGTAAAAGCTAAGCTTAGGCCAAACAAAACAAACTACACCATGGTCACGTGACTTCAATGTCATCATCATTATATATATAAATTAAAAAATATATATTTAGCAAGACTGCAAATACAAACACAATGAGGCTGTGAAAGCAGGTGGATGAGTTTTCCTGTTTGACATGACGTTTAATGTCCCCTGCAACCTGTAGGCCCATTTATACACTTGTTAGCAACCACATTTCAAGACAAGCAAGAGGTTTAAAAATCACTATTATTACTGTATTACACAAGTATTGATGTGTTTTTTGTTGTAGAATAAAATGTGGCAATATATTGAGCTTGTGTTAAACAGACCTTATTTCAGTCATTTAATTAAAAACATAATCAAAAAAAAAAAAAAAAAGATATCAGGACAATGTAACCGGAAGTGTTAAATGCATGTCTGTTTTGGGTTTTGGCCTACAAAAATAGTTCATCTCTGCACGACTGTAGCATGTCGTGTGCTGCCATCTACTGGTGAAGGCGCTCAATCGCATGCATGTTCACTGAAGCCTTTGCGCACTAGGACCCTGACACGACACACACAGGCAGACAGTAAACATGGCAGAGAGAGACACATCTCCAGATGCTCACAAACACAATGTTTATGAGGAGCTGCTCAGGTAACCGTCATCATTTATTCATTGTAATAAAAGCGTTTGTGCCGCTAGTTTACTGATTTGTTCGTGGTCTGCAGTAACACAAACAGAAGTAGTAACACTCCCGTGTCCTGCTGGAAACAGGAAGCATGCGCTAGCCAGCAAACACGCAAAACTTAGATCACGTGACACATGGGTCTGACAGAAAATGTTGTCAGTTAAAAGAAATGTATCTTCTGCAGATTTTTATTAGCCTCTGAATATGTCAACTCACGTTTGTTTTCTTCCGAGCACTGATATACAGTACAGGTGATATTAATGTCGGGTGTTTCTATGAGTACTCCTTTAAAACAAACAATGCATCACATTTGTCTACCAAAAATCTCCAATAGTGGACACGTGCTTGACAGTAGAAGTTTCTCTTTCTTTTTTAAACTCGATGAACAGCTGTCACTCTCACCTCGGCTAGAGCTGGGTAGATTACTTACAAATTGTAATCCGTTACTGATTCCAAAATACATAACAAAGATTGTAGTTAGTAACGTAATCCGTTACATTACACATTTTAGGTAATATAATCAGACTACTTTTTGATTACTTTTAGATTATTTTTGACCAAACTTCATCACATTGATTTGAATGTGATAATCTTGTACCATATTGATATAAAAATACAAAGAGGTAGAAAATATATTTCATTCTTGTTCTTAACAACAAGTGCATTAAGCATTACATTTCGTCAAGGTTTCCCAAACTTGTTCATAAAGGAATATAAAGTAAATATAGTAGGTGAAAGAGGTTCAGATGACACAATAGTTTTGGAAAGCCTGCATTGTATATAGGAAATAATGTGAATTTGTGCGTTTTAGTGTGTTTGAAAGATAAAAGCCTTCCAAAGACATATGATTAAATAACCTACTGAGTGACGATTCAAATAAAAATTAATAAGGGAGAATCAATCAATTGTGAATAAGATATATTGTGTGAGTAATCTGTAATCATGTAATCCATAAAGTAACTGTAGACTGATTACGAGTATTTTAAAATGTAATTTAATCTAATTACAAGTACTTCATTTTTGTAATCTGATTATGTAATCCAGATGACATGTAATCAGTTACTACGCAGCTCTGACTACAGCTCAGATTATTCTTTAATATTCTGTGATTAAAATGACACTGCGGACATTTTGCTATGAAATGTCTCACGCTTTAGGCTTACTAAGACTCATTCAGTAGCTATAATTTTATATATCTTAAATAAAGCCATCATAATTTCACACTGTTTGCATAATTCGACAATTACAGCTTGATTGCAAATGACAG
>JAFVLL020011223.1:0-26889 GCA_021397915.2 Tor tambroides
TGTTCAGCCCCTCCCTCCGAAGCTTCGAATATTCGGTGTTGATTACTATCGAAGCTTCGAAGCTCAAAAAATGGTATTCGGACCAGCCCTAAAAAATATAAAATACACACACACACACATACACATACACATGTAAAGTCACCTCAGATAAAATTCAGGAGCTGAATGGGAATTTAAAAAAACATTCTCAATTCAATGGTGTATAACAGTAAGTTACACTGTTCAAAATTAAGATCAAAATTATTTGTCAAACTTTAAGTTTGAATTAAGTGAACAAATACTTTTTTGAGCCACTGTATTCCAGGATTGAAGTTTCCTCTATTAATCCACCCAGTTCAACCAGTTCAACAACAAAGCCAGTCTCAGGTCAGTGTGTCAGGGAACTAAAGTCATCGCAGCAGACCAGCCCCTGCACAAATAACCTCTCATATCTCAGTGTCACCCTCAGAGTGCTCATGTCCATATGGACCTCTGAGAGGAAACTCCATCACAGCCCTTCAAAGCAGGAGATGCTCAGCTCTTCAGAGGGAAACCTCCATTTTGTTTGCATCAAAAGATGAGAGTACATTTGGAGTCATCAGAAGACAACACTGGGTCCTATCACACACAACACTCAGACACACAAAAATACTCTCTTGCCCTTTCTGGAAATTCCTCTTATCAGTTGCTCGGCCCATCAAAGTGAGTGGCTTGCTATGAGTGGACTCTGTGTTGACAGTTCTTATTAGTTGGGCAGCAAATGCAGGGCTAACAAATGTTTTTGAGTTTCTCTACTATCGCTCTCCGGACAGCTGCCGGGGACGCAAGGATGCTGGAAGAGAGAGAGCAAGTCTGTATTTGTTGCTTCATTTTCAGTGTACTTGGCTTTCCGGAGTTTTCACCGACTGTCTATTCTGACTGACTATTGGTTTTGCACCGCTTACTGTTCATTCATTCTGTTCTCATCTGATTAACCGCTTTACAAATTAACAGGCTGACGATTTTCCTGCTATTGTCTCTTATCAGAACTGAATACTCACCGAATAGTCTTTCTATTCAGGTTTGTGTGCATGGGACTTGTAATACAGCAGACACAATGCATGCTTGAACGCCCAGCTGTTAGACATTAATCTTTTAAGTGTGAAGTGCAGGTTATTGTGGTCCCTCTCTTCTAATGAGCAGGTGTTCGTGTATAAAACCTGGTTAAAATAACCTGTAGGTGGGAACAATGTTCATTAAGGGCTTGAATAATGGTCTTGTTCATATATAGAAAGTTGTACTCAAGCCAACAATTGTATTTATGGTTACAATTGGTGTTAGGCTTGCAGTGGTTCTCATACTGGTGGTCTGTGAAAGATATTTTTCACCCCTGAAAAACACATTGAAGAAAAATTCTATAAAAGAAATCAAAGTAAATACCTGGCAGACAGTATTGCTACAGGATGTAGTATTTTTTCAAAAACATGAAATTCATTGGATATACACTATCATTCAAAAGCTTGGGGTCAGTATTTATTTATTTATTATTTATTTATTTATTTATTTATTTATACAGCAAGGATGTATTCAGTTGATCAAAAAAAGTAACATTACAGACATTTTCAATATTACAAAAGATAATGATGTTCTTCTAAACATTGTATTCATCAAATAATCCTGGAAAAAAACAAGTATCACGATTTCACTCTTAAGCACCTCAACTATTTTCGACATTGATAATAAAAAGAAATGAACACCAAATACATATACATATACAGCATTATATGACACTGAAGACTGGAGTAATGGCTGCTATCAGCTTTGCTTTCCCAAGAATAAATTACCTTAGAAATCATGTATTTAATAATTTATTGATATATTTAATTTATTTAATTATCATTTCATTGATCAAATAAATGTAACATAATAGACTTCTTTCAAAAACATTTTTCAAAAAAACAAACAAAAAAAAAACAAAAAACAAAGGTAATTTATATGAAACACAAGTAAACGTTGATATTTAGTTTATAATTCATTTTTAAAACATCAGTAAAAGTCACTTATAAACCTGATACTTCAATGCTAAGAATATTTTGAGAGCTATTTATATAGCATTGGGATCATCTCATAAAATATGAAGGTTAGGATATATAAGATTTACAGGGATATGTGTGTAAGGGAATGAGAGAACACTGACCTTGAGAACGGGTTGTTATAAATTACAGGTGTCCACTCTTTCATTTACCATTCACACAAAAGCATTGTGCACAGAAAACAAAACAGCAGGGTCTGGTGCATTGAGAGACCATTCAGAGCTCATTTAACCAGTGAGAGGTGGATAAAGACAGCATGACAGGCAGCAAAGATGAGATAAACAGATAAGGACAAAAACAACATCCCTGTCAGTATGTCTGTTTTGCAGGGCAGGTGCAGTTATTTTCAGATAAGCTGGTTATTGCGGCTTTTTCTAAAATGACATGTTTCGTGGGTTCCTCTCCTTGCATCTCTCTGTCTCTGTCCATTAAGCTGTTCATTACAGCATGTCCTTCTACCTCTCCAACTCCCTGTCCATCACTCATTCAGATTCAGAGTGACACAGGCAGATTAAGAATGTGAGCTAATGGAAAGAGTGCAGCAAACATACGCTCTGCTGGAAAGAGGAGGAAATTAAAGTGAGCCTGAATTGAGATTACTCAACTCTTAAAGGGGCACAATGGCATACCTCAGCCACACATACAGTAGTCAGGGTAGACGTCATGTTTAATCCTGATACATTAAAACGAGGCCTTGAGGGATAGAAGTACAGTCAGCTCAGTTTCTACTGTCTTAAGTTCTAACTTTCACAACACATCAACTTTAAGATTAATAGATAACATATATATATATATATATATATATGCTGTTTTCGGAACTTTCTATTAATCAAAGAAGCCTAAAAATAAAATGCATCACAGTTTACACAAAAAATATTTTGCAGTACAACTATTTTCAACGTTCATAAAATAATAAATGCTTCTTGAGCACCAAATCAGCATGCTAGAGTGATTTCTGAAGGATCATGTGACACTGAAGACAGCTCTGGAAATTCAGTTTTGCCATCACAGGAATAAATTACATTTTAAAACAATAAAATAATAATAATAAAAAAAATAATAATAATGTTATTTCAAATTGTCATAATATTTCACAGTATTACTGTTTTACTGTATTTTTTATCAAGTAAATGCAGCCATGGTAAGCAAATGAGAATTCTTTCAAAAACATCTTAATCTAAAATTATTTTTAAAAAAAAATTACTGACCCCAAACTTTTGATTTGCAGTGTACATGCATCACAGCATTCATGCATCTGTTCAAATATTCTGCTCATAAGTGACATTTACCTTGACTTACTTTGTTCATTCTATTATTTGCCTTGTTTTTCACCTTATCCGCAAACCCATCAGAATAGACTGGAATATTCCAGCAGGAGTTATTCTACTCTTAAGACACCTTCAGCATTTCTTACCGAATGTTAGACTGAAGAAAGAATTTTCAGATGTCCAATTAAAAGGCTAACTGAATGAAATCTGCAGTGATATCTGGTGGCTTTCACAGTGCAGCTTTTAGTTCACTTTAGACCTTAGACTTAGGTGCAGTAAATAACATGCAACGCAACTCGATTACAGAGTTTAGCAATTAATAGTTTATGTTGGAGAGCTTGAGTGTAATGTTACCTCAGAGATACATATTTCAGAGAGGTCATGAGTTGTCATTGGAAGTACTCCAATACAAAACATATAATTACTTCATTGAAGCATTTTTTTTGGGAAGAACTCAGAGACATTTTGTCAGTGTTTGTATAGGATGAATTCATCCACATGTACTTTTGTTCAACTGTTTATTGATAACTTGTTTTGCGAAGAAAGTTTCATTTCGAGTTTGCGGGTGCAAACCTACTATTTAAGTTATAGCATTTTAATGCCACCGAAATCATTTAAATTCTAGGGTTTGAAAGAAGCCCGTAAAAAAAGGATTACATTTGAACACCAGAATATCAAGTTCAACAGTTTCATTTATCAGAAGCTGGTTTTGGACCAAGTACTTTGGCAGAATCAGAAATAGGATGTGATTCATTCTCCAGAGTGAATAAAAGGAGTGGGAGATATTCCTCTTTCTCTTTCTTACAGTCTGGTCTGTGGCTTGATCTCCAGATCTCACTGAAACACTGTTTTGTTCAGAACATATTAAAAGTGGGCAGAAAAAAAATGAAAATTCAGTCATCTGTTACCCCGCTTCATGTCGTTCCAAACATGTATGACTTTCTTTCTTCTGTGGAACACAAGAGGATATTTCGAAGAACTAATATCCTTTTATAGAAAAATAAAATAAAATACAATGTTGTATTTTGTGTTCTACAGAAAGGACGTCAAACAGGTTTAGAATGACATGAAGTTGAGTAAATGATGACCAAATTTTCCCCGTTTCCTGCTCCTCAGATATTTCTCCTGAGAAAAATACAATCTGTAATTGTAAAGACAAACTTGTAATCTCACATGACTCCTGGGAGTTTCAAAAAAAGATACTAGCAGCCTCCAACTGTTCTCAGATGTGCCACAGTACCAATATCTGCAAGATATCTGTTTTATCATTAAATTCTTTAAACAACAAACTATCTCAATTATGCTATCCTCATTCATTTTATCGCTTTGTACTATTACTGTATGTTAACATCTTTTGCTGTTTTCTCAAATTAGACATTACTGAAACTCCATTGTCTTATTTGCTATTCTTTGTGGTATTCAGTACTAAAAAAAAAAAAAATTCCATAACCGTTTTCATACAGCTGCACTTGAAATCTGTAAAGCAGCTCTGCGTTTGTAGACCGCGGGCCACAGTCATGGTTCTTGAAGGCAATTTCCATGCACTACCACCAACTACCTGCCAGCTACAGTAAAATGCATTGCCTGTTTAATGGCTGATTTTAATAATATCAGTCTCTATATCAAAGGTTAACAGCTAACAGTGTGGCATATCTTTTTAAAGCATGAATGCGTCTTTGAAGTTATGGAAGTCACACACACATCCTCTTCGGCTCTAAACTCTATATTTGCTAGCGTTTCAAATGAGGGCAGAAGAAGGCAAGTTTGCTCGAGTATTTACGCTTTGGAATGAATTCTCAGATATTATTTGCTGTGCTTAAAAGATCACGGTGCCTTGCCTCATGTTTCAATTCACAGCTACACGTCAAGACGTTCCTCTGAGCTGGGCTGCCATGTTCTAACTAGAGGAGAATTCTATATAAATACCTATTCCTGAATTCACTCGCTTGTAAATTATGCAGCACAAGAGTGGATAAATTATTAAGTAATGTGTCCTGGATTGAGGCTTTGAAATCTGGGCTTTTGCCAGGGCTCGCAACCTAGAGTGACTTCTTATGTAGTGTATACATTTGCAGATTCTATGTTCAGGGGGCTCGGAGTGGCTACTTTCCAGGCACTGAGCCAGTGATGGTCCCCAAAGATGAGTTTAGGTCTCTGTGAGTATGTCTCTGTTCAGAGAGGTTTGAATGTCAGAAGGTTGTCCTGCAAACGTCTCTACACTGCTATTGTAACTCATAATCAGAATTTTATTGGACTTAAGTGTTGTCTTTTGTTCCAAAATTTGTATTATTTTCTTGTTATTTTATTCTTAAGGCAGTCTAGCAGCATGTCATGGGGTATATGCATGAAAATTCAAATATGGTGCTCTTATTTGTTGTGATATAGACTTGACAGTCAGACAGACAGTTTTATGAAATCTGCAGTTAATAACATATCTTCATACTGTAGAAAATTACTCTGCTTCCGTCCTTTAAAACCGAACAGTTTTTTTGTGTCTGCTGTCTTTGATTGATGTCCTTGATTATTGTTGAGTAAAATTTATGTGTGCAACAATTCAAGGAAAAAAAATGTTAACTGAACAGGCCAGGTAATAGTTGTTGTTGTTAAAAAATATATTTGTATTTAAATACATATCTATTTTTGACATGAATATATTCATAAATTTCAAGATCAGTTTCTTTACCTCTGTAATTATCTGAAAAAACTGACAAAAGAGACATGAATTTTATTTATGTATTTATTTATTTTTGTCGCCTAAACTCCAGTATCAAATCCAGTGCCACAACAGTATGTTTTCTGTCACGCCTACACAAGGCAAAACGCAAAAACTGAGGTTATAGACATGTAGACTGACATCTGGTAGAAAGCAAAGAACACAAGTGCTGTGTGGGAGTATTTTGAATAAATACATAAAATGACACAAAAGATACATTTTTGGTTAACCTATTGCCATATATACTGCAAAAATTAATGGTAAAAATACTACTGCATTTCCACAAAGACTATTACTACATATTCCTAGACTGAGACTAAACTGAAACACACTCCATTTGGACTGTTTGGTTGCGGGCTCATTTTGAAGATTTTCAGTTAGTAGTCAGCATAGTAACATGAAATGCACAGGTGGCAATACCTGGTGCTGCAACTAGAAGATGATGGTGTGTTTTGGGGAACTTAAAAGGTCAGACACCTGGTCTAATAATTCAGATGAGTAAATAAGAGGGTGCATTAGTTCATTCACAGACATGAGCATCTCAACAAAACTTTGCAATGCACTTGCCTTCCAAAAACTCACTGAGGCACACATCCCCAAATTTAAGTCCAATAAGTGCTGCCAGAATGATGGACTGATGTGACATAGAATGTCTGAAGCAATGCAGCGTGTGAAGGGTATGAATTCAGAAGCGCGAAAAGCCACTCTGGGTGTTGATGGGTGGACTAAAAGGCGCTTACAACTTCATTTATGACGTTTCCAGTGTGCTTCTACCACACAGGCAGGCTCAACATGCATTACTGAACTTGCAAAGAATTTTTCATCCGTTCACTTGTGTAGCAGTGGCTGAGCAAATCCATCACACTGTATTGACATGGCACATGACAGAGGAAAAAAGTCATAGTGAAAGACGATGGATCCAGTATTGGCTACTAGGGAATAATTCAAATGAACAACAGTCCAGATCATCCACCAGCTGCAGTACGCCAAAACCAGACTTAGAGATGAATTTGCACACGGAAGAGGAGGATGACGAACCAGATGAATCTAGCCTTTGGCCTGTTTGCTTGTTCTCTGAATGTACAACCATAACAAACCTAGCTGCTTATCTTAAAATTTTAACTTTCTCTGTTTTTCCAGGAATGTACCTGGTACAAGATGTCAGCGAATGCTATCTTTGGCATGTACAGCTTGTTATAAAGGATGCCTTGAACAAATTAGGTGTCAATTCTATCATTATTGAGGCTATAAGTTCAGTATTTTTGTCTTGATAAGCTAAATTGTGTAAGATAAGACTATTTCTTGAATTAAGTTTTAGGTTTTTTTTTTTTTTTTCTGAACTCACTGGCATTTTATCTATGTTTATTGAAAGACTTGAAAGATTTTTTTTCCTCAGCTCCTGTCTCCTCAGTGTCTCTCCTTTAAGGTCAAATCTAGTCAGTTCCTGTGGAGTTGGGCTTAAAGTGTTGCTCTGCAACCACCACAAAACACTCCATTTTCACTCATTCAGCTGGAGAACTAGAAGTCCATTTTATATTTCTAACTACCCTAGTGAAAAAATAGTATACTTATGTACAATTTTTTCATATGTACTTTAGTATAACTAAATATATTTGTGGCAGACTATAAATTGGTATACTTAAAGTCTGCTGAAGTTCAACTAAAGTTGTAATAAATACAGTATACTTGTTTGTGCTAAAGTGGAACTATTCCAAGTATACTTAAGTACACTTTAAATATCCACTCTTTTATTTAATTTTTGAAATGCAGAATTCATTCAGCATAAACTTCAAATGTATTTTGGTGACATTACAATTGCAATTCAATTACACTGTAAGAGTGCTGAACATACATTAATATTATACTAATAACAGATTGAGGTCATACTATCCCTTAGTTTTAGTGACTTTAAAATGCATTGCAATGGCATTCCAAGTAAACTTGAAATGTGTTAATGGCACAATTATTGTGTGATTCAAATGCAATAAATTAACCTTTATAAATAATGGCACAGCTTAAGAAATTGCCTTTTACTAACACCCTCAGCATACCAGTCAACTCAGTTATCCAGAGAACATCAGTGGAACATTGGACACGGATATTTGAACATTGGCTGAAGGAATCACTGCGGACTGGATTCGAACCCGGGTCACTGCCACACACGTGCACTCGCTTTAAAGGAACACTCCACTTTTTTTGAAAATAGGCTCATTTTCCAACTCCCCAAGAGTTAAACAGTAGAGTTTTACCGTTTTCGAATCCATTCAGCCGATCTCCGGGTCTGGCTGTAGCACTTTTAGCGTAGCTTATCATAGATCATTGAATCTGAAACTACTTTCAGGTGCTGCGTAATATCATTGCGCCTACTGCACCCATGGTACGGCAGCAAATTTCCTTGATTATTACGCCGGAATGAGTGTATAGTTCCTAGCCATATTGGCCAAGAAAATCGCAACTTTTCATTTTCCGTCAGTCTTAGTACACAATGTAACTACAGAAGAGTCAAGTTTTAAATAGGAAAAATATCGAAACTCTTTGCTCATTTTTGAGCAAAATGCTAACGGTCTAATCAGATTCAATGATCATCTATGCTAAGCTACGCTGAAAGTGCTACCGCCAGACCTGGAGATCAGCTGAATGGATTAGAAAACCGTAAAACTCAACTGTTTAACTCCTGGGGAGTTAAAGATGCGCCACCAAGCAGACATGCGCTGTGATAAACTGTGGTTACTTTGTAGTATTTCTATTCTATACAAATACTGCTATAAGTAAACAGTTTTTTTTCCATCAATGACAACACAAATTATATGGACTTAAAGACTGCAAATCGTCAAAAAGTCTTAATATAGGTTGTGCGTGGAAATAAACCTGAAATGACCTGTATAGAACACGAAAGCGTGTTAAACTCGAAGCTGTTAAAGTCAGAGGACAAAACATTAAATATCCTATCATCTGCAGAATGTTTAGCTTTCCCTTTTACCTGACATGATCTGTCATTAACGCTGTAGGAAACAATTGGATAAACCGGAATTACTCTTGTTCATGCAATAAAACATAAACAGTTCCATTAATTGGTGGAAGAATGTGAACGTACTGCTTATGTTTCACTGCATGCGGAAGCAATAAACCCCATCCGTAACATCTCTGCCCATTGTCTCTGCACGCTTCAACTCTCAATGCACTGCATGTAATGTAAAATGCAATGAAATGTTTTGGAGGTTTGACGGTCTTGCAGTAAGCTGCGGACTTATATGTGACGCATGAATTGAAATTATTTTAATACATTTTGTTACTTTTCATGTAGTTAACATCTATGAATTTATCTGACATTTTAACTTTTTGTGTAGTTTGAGGGCTGGTCAGGATCATTTTAATAATTTGCTTAATAATTCATAATATTTTGACAGCCCAAAGGACTGCACTCCACATTTCCAAGTACAACACTGTCGTTGTCCGTACAGGACATTAAAGAACCATTAATAGAAAAAAAGTGTTGGTCCAGGTGCACTGGAGTATTGGGAATATACTAAAGTAATAAACCTTCTTGTCAAGTTCGTGAATTTCTTTCACCATTTCAAATCCACGACTATGTGTTGTTTACATACTTTTGGGTCACACTTTATATTAGGTGGCCTTAACTACTATGTACTTACATCAAAAATACAATGTACTTATTGTTTTCATATTGCATTGCAAAACACTTCTACTGCTATTGAGGTGGGATGTAAGTAAGGTTAGGGACATGTTTGGTGGTATGGGTAGGTTTAAGGGTGGGGTTAGGTGTAAAAGATGGGTCAACAGTGTAATTATAAATGTAATTACAGAAATTAATTACAGATGTAATTACATATAGGTATTTTTAAAAATATAAGTAAAAACATGTATTTACACAATAAGTGCATTGTATCAAATGATTAATTTAAATGTAAGTACATAGTAGTTAAGGCCACCTAATATAAAGTGGGAACTACTTTTGTAACTACTTTCTATATGAGACCATGGATCACAAAGCCAGTCATAAGGGATTCATACATCATCTGAAAGCCAAACAAATAAGCTTTCCATTGATGTATGGTTTGTTAGGATAGGACAGTATTTGGCTGAGATACAACTATTTGAAAATCTGGAATCTGAGGGTGCATAAAAATCAAAATATTGAGAAAATTGCCTTTAAAGTTGTCCAAATGAAGTCCTATATATATATATATATATATATATATATTCATGGTAGGAAATTTACAAAATATATTCATGGAACATGATCTTTACTTAAAGGGGTCATCAGGTGCAAAATTCACTTTACAAGTTGTTTGAACATAAATGTGTGTTGGAAGTGTGTGTACACATCCATCCTATAATGATAAAAATCCACGCAGTGTATTTTTTTTTAAATCCCTATTTTAAAATCCCCTTTCTCAAATCAGGCTGTTCTGAGATTCCTGTCAGAATGATGTAGTTCTGCTCAGACCGCTAGTTAATTGACAAGACCGTCTTACCTCAGACCCGCCCTGAGTGAGCTGCAACATTCCAAGGCAGGAAGGCATCAAGGCACGTCCGAATCTAAAGTTAGCTTCACTTCCTGTCTCATGAGATACCTTCATCTGATCGATTTTTGAAGGCAGCATAGATGTATCCTTCACTGCCTTCGATATCCCACAATCCTGTGCGTTCCATTCCATGACGGTTGAGCTAAAAAATAAAGATGGCTTCTGAAAGTTGTGTTTGGTTGTTAGTTTGTGTGTAAATGTATATTTCTGATTAACTTTTTGCACTTTTGATGTTATTTCTAGCGAGAAATTAGTATTATAGTAATTAAATATTTGATTAGTTATCACAAAAACTCGTTCTATTTTGTTGTAGATCATTGAACCGTTACGCTGCCTCAGAAGCCTGTCCAATATCAGTTTCATGAGGTGCCTTCACGCAAAAACGCTGCCTACAAAGTCATTGCCTCATAAGGCATCGAGGCAGCAAGTCAGCTGCCTAAGTTTTCGGATGCAGCCAAGATGTCTCTGATTAAGCGATTGAAGTGTTTAGTTGTTGGATGTAATAATGAATATAGCAGTCGTCATTTACTCCCGACATCTGAGCTGATGAAGACGCAGAAGATTAACATTCGTGATCCAGCTTTATCTACAGAAGAAGCGAGTATAAGGATTTTATGAATCTTTGCAAATCGCCTTTCCTAATAATGTGCTAGTTAGCCAGTTTCGCGGTTGAAGTTTAGTATGCTCCATAGATATATATACCTAGATGCCTCATTATCGACTGTTTCTATGGGCCGCGATACGTAAGCCATCCGCCATTTTTGGAACGGTCTGCGAATCTTTGAGCGCATTGACTGTGTGCGTCTACAACAGCAAGTTATACGCTTGTATATCTCTGAATATTCATTGATTATTATGGTGAATGTGAGATGGCTGACGCGTCAACGTATCTGGGGCCTCATTTATAAAATGTTGCGCAGAATCCATCCTAAATTTCTCAGATATGCGTACGTGCAATTCATAGAATGAACGTATGAACAGAAATCGCATGTACGCGTCTCTTTCAGATGTGAAATCTATAAATTGCAAATTATCTTAAACTTGAGCGCAACTGAATGGTTTCAGCTCTCTGCCTTGTAAACGACTCCTAATTAATGTCATTAACATCAAATATCACCAATCATCATAATTTAGAACAGTGAGCTGCAAGAACAGCTTGCATTTTCAAAAACCTGCAATACTCTGACAATAAAAAGTGCGTACGTCTGCTCATACCCTGACGTGATGCTAAGCACTTTTCCACGTCAAAGACAGTTTTTAAAAATATGAGCGCTGGCGTGGATTAAAGCGTACACACTCTAAAATCAAATCTGAGTGTACGCACGCTTTATAAATGAGGCCCCTGGAGCGGTTGAATCGAGAATTACACATATCTATGGTCTGCTCATCACTCCACGGAAGAGAGGGGCGGAGTCAGCAGAGCTCACTAGCCTTTAAAGCACCATGGACTAGAACAGCGTGCTGAAAACAGAGCTGATTTTGACAGGGTAAAGAAGGTGTTTTTTACACTACCATTGAGAAATTTTAACCAAAGTATGTTATAGACTTTTCATTAAGACCATAAAGAATCATATCAACTTAACTGTAAAATGGCCATCCAATGACCCCTTTAATGTCCTAATGATTTTTGGCATAAAAGAAAAATCAATAATTTTGACCCATACAATGTATTTTTGGCTATTGTACATATACCCTTGCTACTTAAGACTGCTTTTTTTTGTTCTTTCTTTTTTTTTGGTCCACTGTCACATATGTGTGTATAGCTGCTTTGCAACCATGCAAAATTGTGAAAATTTACTTCAATTACTTCAAATTACTTCAATATTTAACAAATTAAATTGTTTTATTTGCAAATCCCCCATTGTTACATTTGCACTGTAGGCAAAAGTTGTCTTTGGAAACTCTGCCCTTGCAGCACCTGTTAGCAGAAACATACTGGATGTTTCAATTCATACCTCACATTTTCTCTGGTTTGCCCAAAAAAAAAGTCTCATCTTAAAAAAAATAAAAATAAAAATACACAGCATCATCTTAAGATAATTTCATCATTCGCAGATTTGAAATACATGGTGAGACTTGTGTCTTTAGCTGCAATGAGTTTCTAGACTCTAAAGGTTTCCTTCTGACAAACGTGCCAAATCTGCAACACAGATTCCCAATAGTGTGCACTCTACCGAGTTCAGATGTTTAGCAAAAGTACAGCAAAACCGATTGTTGGTGAATTTCAGAACTCATGAAAGTAAGGTGAGGAGAGACTGACTTATCAAGCCCCCTTCACTGAATACTGTAGCCTATATTTAGGCCGATGTTAAAATCACATTATTAAAATACTTAAGACACTTTTAAGGGGTGAAGGAACAAACAAATTTCAATACACAGAATGTGATTTTGTCTCTTGTGCCACAGTCTTAGGTGAGAACTCATACAGCAGCCTTGCTTACTTAAATGATACGACAATACAAACAATCCCCACAGACATACATTATATGGTTTTCATACAGCTACAGGACCATAAGATGAGTTGCTTCATTCATCCCTTATCGACACTAGTTGTTGGGCTGAGTGAGCATGGACATGTCATTGGGGTTATGAAGTGGCGTCCTCTTTCAAAGGTTATGTCGAGTTAGTTTATATGGGTATGTATATGTGAAAATAACTTTTAACAAGTTTCAAAAATTTTGTAGATGGAATTAATAACCTAGCCAGTGTACTTTCTTAAAGATGAATATATGTATTTCATCCTTCCCCAATTGCATTTGTAAAAAGTATAGTATGAAATAAATATATATTTAAATACAACTAAGTATATTTATATTTCACTAGGGTAACTAACTAAAAAACTAAATAAATAAAACTCTAATGTTTAAAACATTTAAACTTATAAGCAAAAATGTCCAGCATAATAATAATATAAATGATAATAACAATAAATAGGCCATAATTTGTGTTCATATCCAGTCACAGAAAATGTATGTCTTTATACTGTGTGTCCCTGCTACTTTTAGGACATTAAAGTATTATTAGCATTAGCTGTGAACTTGAACCCATTTGTCCATCTTTGTTTAGACTGCATTTAAATTAAAATCAGAGCACATGTACATCACTTCTTTGTAAATGTGCATGTTCTGCCTTCGTGTTCAAACATGAATAACCTTGATTCACTTTGTCACATTAAAAGGTTAAAATTCCTCAAGTGGTGTCCCAGTCAAAATGGACTAGTTTCTGTCTTTCCTGTCTATATTTAACATAGGTCACACTGAAAAGGAATTTCCCATGATGCAGTGTGCAGGTCATTTCAATAACTACACACCTTGGCAAGAGAAAATGTGGATGCGTGTTTACCGCTCAATCTCTTCCTTTGCTCGTTGTCTTCACCATAATTCTGATACAAGTGGGAATAGTAATTAGAACCGGAAGAGTGAACTGGGTCAAGTTTTTCTCTTTGGTCAAACGCATCAGTTATTCAGTTATTATATCTATAAGTTGTTTTGCTAAAACCTGGACAACTTCTTGTCCAGGCCCTTGTCATAGGCTGGACTACTGCAATGCTCCTCTGGCTGGACTTCCATCAAACACAATCAAACCTCTACAAATGATTCAGAATGCAGTGGCGGGACTGGTCTTCAACGAGCCCAAAAGAGCCCTTGTTACACCTCTCTTGATCTCCTTGCACTGGATACCAAGTTCAAGACATTGATGCTTGCATATAGAACAACCACAGGCTCAGCACCCGCCTACTTCCACTCACTATTACGAATCTACATCCCCTCCAGAAGTCTGAGATCTGATAGTGAGTGACGCCTCGTGGTACCATCACAGAGAGGCTCAAAATCACTCTCCAGAACATTCTCGTTCACTATTCCTGGCTGGTGGAATGATCTTCCCACCCCTATCCGGAATGCTGGATCCCTGTCAATCTTCAAGCAACAACTGAAAACTCATCTCTTTCAACACTACTTGACTTCACCCTAAACTTCAAAAAAAAAAAAAAAAAAACTTTATCTTTCTCTTTATTTATTCCTTTCTTTTGTACTTATTTGAACAATGCCTGAGACTTGAGCTGCGTCCCAAACGACGCACTATGTACTATGCACTTATACACTATGTACTTACGCACTATGCACTCAACCATGTAGTGTATGAATTATATAAGGTTATTGTGTCATTAATAATCTGAGTCTGATAGCCCCACCCCCTTCGTGAGGTAATTAAAGCTGCGACAGTTGAGTGCATGAAGTGTCCAACATTCCACACTTCATTTTTTCGGTTATTTAAGTGCATCATCCGGGTTTTTAAAGTGCACTTTTTATTTTTGGAATTTTCAGTGTGAACACACTGCTCGCACTATTTATACTACAAAACGTCATAGAATAGTGCATAAGTACGCGATTTGGGACGCACCTTTGGTGTTACGAGTACTTCCTCTGTCGGTTTGCCTCTTCAAGATGAATCACTTTATGTTCCCAATTGTAAGTAGCTTTGGATAAAAGCGTCTGCAAAATGACTAAATGTAAATGTAAATGTAAACCGGCCTTAATGTGGTTTTGTCTGGCCATAGCTGGTTTATGCAGAAACCACCTAGGCTAGTTTATTTTTTAAGGCCTACTCTTCATTTATGGGAGTTATTGTTTCTGTACTTTTTAAGCGTGAAGTATGTCTTGAATAATGAGAATGAAAGTTCAAGATTAAAGATAGTCCCAGAGGCTCATGCTCATCTCTGAGTCACTCCGTTGAGATTCAGAGCTCTCTCTTTCTCACCTCCGCAGTGCGAGCTCACAAATACCTTGCATCGCTCTTCGATCACAGGTCTGCTGTCATCCTTCTTGCCGCTGTGTCGGGAACACCATGTATTTAGATGCCACTGTCAAACAAGCACAGGCTAAAAAAAAATCAGCAGTTTAATCTACCCCACAGGTGACTGTCAGCAACATCATTCAAATTCCGTGAACTGTTGTGAGATTTGAGGTGGTACAGCGGTTTTGGGAATTGGAAGTGTTGATTGGTGTATTGAAAGGAAACATAGCAATGTGGCTTTTTTCACACCTGAGAGCTCACATGGAATATAAAACACTTCGAAAGGCATCCACTGGTGTGACTTTGTACATTTCTTTGAGTCAGCTGAATTTGTTTCTGACAACGTGACTAAATTCCCAACTATAAGTGCGGAGGGAAAAACTAGGAGACAGGAATAGTTGAAGCAGCGTTTTTAAAAGCCCAGGGTAAACCTACTTCAAAGGTTACTGAGATTTTGTCAAGAGGGGCATGTTCCTCAACATCCTGGTCCTGCAACAATATTTCAATATTACAACAAACAGTCCTATAACCCCAACCCCAGGGTGCAAATTATTGTGAGATTTAGGGGGACTGACCTTTAAAAATTGAAATTAAACACTAGGCGGTGAGGCTCAAAAGTATGCATTCCTTTTGCATATAACTACATATACACATTTCACCAGATTTTTCAAATGCTTCAGTAGGAGTCAGAGTGCACTAAATAAACACTTGTGAACAGACGTTTGCATTTATGTGTGGCGGTAACCATAGTAACCCTAAGTTGTTACAGAAATTTACACCTTAAGTGTCATCCACATAAACTCCAAACCTTCAGGCTTATTCACACAAATACAAATGTTTAGCATGAAAATTTGTTTGTACATATCAATGTGTAAAATTGGCACACAGCTGAATGAAATTGCAGATTCATTCTCTGACAGTAGGTGGCGCTCATAGAAAAGCAGAAAGCCTGGTTTACCAGTTACTCTGGTAAACATATTGATACACACTGTTTTTAACCAGGGATATTATAGTTAACTAAAACTAAATATATATATATATATATATATATATATAAACTTGTTGAAATAAAATAACCATTAACTGAAATAAGATATTTTTTTTACTATTATTTTTCTTTTATTTAATATTTTATTTTCTAAGGCAACCTTTCTCATTTTCATTTAGTCTTAGAACTAAAACAACAAATAAAAATAATTTTAAAAATGAAAATGAAAATTAATTTTAAACAATTACTGACATAACTCTACACCATAAATTACTACAACTTTAACTAAAATTCTGAAAACCAAAAAATTTTTAATTTAAAAGATTAATAAAAACTATAATTGTATCTCCATTATACTAAAATAACACTGCTTCTGCATCTTTTTTTTTTTTTTTTCACAGAACATTTGTCTTGGTTTAAACAGGCCTTAATAATTACAAATGGGCCTTTTATTTGAATGCGTCAAGACATTAAGAAATGATAATAGCTGACAGAAATCCCTTTACAAAGTCAGTCACCCTGAAGGTCAGTGAACAATTTGTGAATCTCACAATCCTAATCATTAAGTAGCTACCTCAAAAAACAGATGCTATGTTGATAAGACCCAACCCCAGTCCCGACCTTGTTCGGTTAATCCAGGTGCATGTCCCATGTGACAAATTCATAGCATGCCTAGAAATATGTCCACAGGCTGGTACACTGAAGTGAAACGTCAGCCTTTATTTTGCATTTATCATCTCCACACAACCCTGTTAATGTCATCAAACGACCAAGGCATTACACATTAAACCCCAATGGCACAATGAAAAATAGCTCTTCAAAGGCTCTATGCACATCATACGTGATGAATGAATCTATTTTGTCTTAATGGTAAATGGTGCACTAATGTTGGGAGTGCGTTTGGGTTATTACCCACAATTAGGACATGAAGGCATTTGAGCTTAAATGAGGTAGAAACTATTAAAGCGGAGACGACAGAGTGCTGTAGAGGACAAGTGAGCATTTAATGCAATCATGACGGTGCAGCCTGTCTGGAACGAAACAGGTTCATGGAACAACGTGTAACCTCTTCATGACACACACACACCTCAAGAGAGGTATAAAAAACTATTACTTATTGCCACTCTTCCTGTGACATGTGGTAAATGTCTTTGCTCTGGCGCTGCATGGATGCCCGCTCAGTTACGCTTACAGTTATTGCTGGAGTCATTAGGCCCCGGGGAAAATAAACTGACTTCAAGCAAAGCACAGAGATAGGATCGCTCACCGACAGAGTTAAGCACTTGAAGGACAAACCGCTGTCTGGGGGCAAATATATCGAGCTGAATTTAAAGGTCCAAGTTGGAACATTTGGCAAATGCTTCCTTGACTGCAATCCACACTTAGTAGGGACCTGTATTTGATTTCATTTTGTTAAACATCCATCAGACTGAACTTCAAGAATACTCCACATCCACAAAAAAATCCCTTAAAACAGTCATTCCCAACCAGGGGTAAATGTAAAATTTGTCAATATGGGAAAAAGTTCAATTTTGCTTATGTTTTCATTGATTATAATAAGTAATTATAATTTATTCTGCATATATCCTATTTTAAATAAATGCTGTTCGTCAAATAATACTGAAAAAAATGTATCACAGTTTCCACAAAAAAATATGAAGCAGCAAAAACTGTTTTCAACATTGAAAATAATAAGAACCATTAATGATTATTGTGCACCAGTAATAATTAAGCACCAAATCAGCATATTAGAATGACTTTAGAAGTCATAATAATGGCTGCTTTGTTTTCGGGAATAAATTACATTTTAAAATATATTCAAATAGAAAACTTCTTTTAAACTGTAATAATATTTCACAATATAACTGTTTTTAAATATTTTTGATCAAATAAATGCAGCCTCGGAAAGCAGGACAAAAGTGTATTTAATAACATTGATTGTTGTTGAGCTTCAATGACACGGCTATGGGGATACATGAGACAAAAGAGGCTGGAAAACACTGCTCTAAAACTTTCATCTGATGTCTGACATCTACCTGGTTCCAGGACAGCCCGTGAAATACAGTGTATGTCTGAGGCAGAACAGGAAGAAGTAAAACACATCAGCCGACCCTTATGTGTGCTTTGACATTCTGTAACCAGATCGGCTGTTTGTACAGGACTAACGGTAGCCATGGGAATCAGGGGCCCTGAGATTTAATTGAGTGGGAATGTGTAAGAAAAAGGAAAAGAGAACATAGGAAAGAAACTGAGAGGTTAGCCTTAAACAAGATTTAAGTAGAAGATGTTTAGCAGAGGTCTATATAACTAGATAGTTAATAGTATTTTTTTCAATGTCTTTTTCTGGAGAGGGATATTATGTTTTATGATAAATTTCAACCTTAACTGGTATTAATCATGTTTTACAATATTCACCAGTTTATTATTTACACCAGTGATTTCACGGGTGCGCATGTTTTTTATGACCAACAGTTACTGGTTTCCCGTCAGAATTATTACTACAATAAATATTGTGATATGATCATAAATATGATGATGTAAAAATGATTATTAACCATTTAAAGGAGCACTCAGTAATAATAATCTCAACTATGATTAATTTATAACGATGGAAAGTGTCTGATAACTAGGGGGTTACTCAAATAAAGCTGGTCATGTGATATTAATATGGAGCTCCTGTTGGACTGCTGATATGAGTCTTTATCTCACGTGGCTCATTTGAAACTTTTTGTCTTTACGGTGAGAATTCTTGAATGCACATTCAAAGCTTTTTGCATTGCCTTTGATGTTGACTTTTTGTCATATCTGATTGTCCTGTATTAAGATCTATGTAACTTTCTGCCGTTCTTTTAGTCCTTCTGTGTCGTACCAGCTCACGGTGTGCTTAGTCTCTGTCTTTGAACACTGATGACAGTCGGCTGTGTATATACGCAGACAGGTTCAATTTAGACTGTCCCATCCACTTGTTCAGGCCAAGATTCGACCCTCACTTATCCACGGATGGCGGCAGTCTTTCCCTTACTCCAAACACGGTATCGATTCAATCTCAAAGCACACAATTAAGGCTACATCGGCGATATGGGCAAAGTGTCAGCCTCGATGAGGCCCAGTGCATGTCAACATGAGGGCCTTTTCAACTACCCTCTAATGTACCTTTCAAAAGAACTGTGAAATATAAAAGAAAGGCTGAGAGAGAAAAGGCAAAGAAAAAGACAGATAAATGAGCTCCTTGAGTGGAAGAGAGAGAAGGGGAGGCCAGAAGGCTGAGAAAAGATGGTGTTGCACATCAATTGAGAGCAAATTGTCCAGAAAGGAGGACAGAAATGCATCAATCTTTTTCCTACAGGCCTCCACAGGAGAGCTTTAGCCAGTTTGGGAAACACTTTCCAAGGTCTTTCTTGGCGATTCCAAGAACCATTATAGAGTTGGACTTACAGAAGGTGCCTATTTCACACTTGATCTGACATTTCTTTCATAGTTTGTATTCAAGTGCAGATTTGTTTGGAGTGAATCGTAATAGTCTGACTCTGTTTCTCATTATTTGAGATCATTATTGGGACAGTGGAAGAAATTTGGTCACTTTGGTTGTTTTGGCTTTCTCAGGTACAGAGTTGGCCCACCACATTTATAGCTGTTCCACTAAATCATAATTAATGATTTTCATACTAGTTATTGCCAAATTGTAGAGCAAGTGAAGTGGTGTAGTTTAGATGTCATTTGGCAGTCGGCTAATACACACTAGTATAATATACAGTGATTTGTTACATACGCTTATTTTTATAATAACAGTTGTAGGTGTTCTGTGGCGGGATCTTCATAAATCGTATTGTTTAAGCAATGGAGATGACTAAGACAATAGTTCTCAAAAAAAAAAAAAAAAAAAACAGGACAATTGATAGACAAGAAGGGTAAAGTGACAATATATAAAGTAAAGCAGAATGCAGGTGGTGACAGCCTAGGTTGCTGGTTTGAAACCTAGAGCTACTGAAGGAATAGTTGTTTACTCAGCCTCATGTGATTCTAAACCCATGGTCAAACCTGACACTACATAGTTTTTTTTATGATCAGCTAACATAACATAACTCATAAATATGTCAACATAGGTTAAAAGAAAAAAAAGGCTGCCAGCGGGAGAAACGGCAGAATAAAAATATTATTCATAAATATTACATGCCGGTTCAAGTCAATGCTAGTGCTGCAGGTGTGAGCTCAAGATGATGGACAGTGATATTACAGATGCTTGTCAGGTAAAACAGAGTTTAATCAAACCGAACTATCTAAAAAAATGATTAACATCCTAAATGTGTCCGATACTTTCTGTCAGCTGTTTGGAATCAGAACCAACAAATCGATATCCAATTTGAAAATGAATCTCTTTTGAGTCGTGTTACAGATAAAGATATTTGCCATCCAAACTAGGCTGAATCCAGATGATTGTTTGCCATTGCCGTTGTTTGCCATTCAGCCTCGTATACACATATACTAAGTTCACAGACATTAAGAACAGATATTAGCTTTGATCCACCTTGGTCCAAGCTGAAAAAGACTTTCAAACAGATAAATACATTTGTTTGAAATGTCATCTTTATATGTCACTCCTTTTCATATTTCATTTCTATAGACTGTCAATTAAAAAAAATGTCTGTGTGTGTGTGGGGGGGGGTGTTTATGCATGTACGCATATTTATGTATACTGTACAATATGTAAATTAATTTTATGGGTCTCATCTCAAACAAAATATATTTTCTTGTCTGTGTATGTTTGCCTTTAAAGCCTATAAAAAAGCATTTGTAGTTAATTACACAAATTGCATTTGTTGGTATAGGAAAAAAATAATATTATGTATTGTGCATATAGACTGTACATTGTGATACCTGAACTGTTATCATAAGAGTATGTTCTCAAAATAGCTGAATATTTTATTGTAGTTACATATCATAGCAGACTGATATGTTTAAATGTACAGATGAAAAGGATACATTTGTGAGATTTAAAAGCGTTGCTGCTTATTTCACAAAAAATTGCTTATATGTTAGTCCTTTCCTCACACAAAAATATTGTATGGCTTTATAAGACTTGAAGAGCATGAACATTCTGCTAAACTTATTTTGTGTTCCATGAAAAAAAAAAAAAAAAAAAAAAAAAAAGAAAGAAATTTGTACGAGTTTGGAAAGCAATGTGTGCTTTGTCATTTTTGCATGAAATATTCTTTTAATGTTACAAAGCTCTTGAGGAAGAACTAAAATGTGTCTGGATGAAAAGCATCTGCTTTACAAGTGAACAAAGGATAAAAATGAACAACACAGTTTATTGAACATCCTTTCTGACTCATTCTCTTGTAGAATAGAAGGCACAGAGATAAGAGTTTGGACAGCAGAAAATGCATTTGTATGAATAGTCGTAGCCCTGTTCACTACTGGCCATCAGAAATTCCCTGCCACAAAATTCTCTTTCTACCTATCCCTCTCTCTCATGCTCTCGCTTTCTCTGTTGGCAGCAGCACTGGCAGGAGTTATTACTGTGAGAAATGATGGGGCGGGTGCTGCCAGACCCTCTTGTTCGCTCAGAAGTCTCCTACAATTGCACACGAACACAGTTTTGTGCCTGAGCACTCTCAAACCCACTCACATTCATGTTCACCATCACACACACACACACACACACACACACACACATACCTGCTTAACCCACACCTGCCTGGACACCACATGGCCTCTCAACCTCTCATGGTCTCACTCTATTTCTCTTTCTATCTCTGGACTGGGGTCTGTTCACCTGCAGGTGTCAGTGTGATTGCCTGCAGAGGGGAGGAAAAGCTTGACCTTTCCTCTCTCATTCTTTCTATGTCCCTCCTTGCACTCTTTCTCTCCATCTCTCATGCAGCACAGAGGAGCATAGAGGGAAACGGCCAGACAAAGGCGGAAAGTATTCAGCTCGTGCCTCTAAATTATGATAAATTAGCCTCTCTGGAGAGAATACAGGATAAAAGAATGAAAAAGTAAAAAGCAGCGACTAAAATTGACTTTGACAACTTCTGTCTTTGCAAGTGAATAAAAAATAGTGCATTTACAGAGGTGTGTGCAGCCTTTTGGCAAATGGCGACCCTTTCTTTCCTCTTTCCTTGTCTTTTTTTTCCATAAAAGGTGAGAAAAATGTGTAGCCTTTATATAAAACGATAGTTGGCCATTTTGCCGAACTCGTTGCTCTATGCTGAAATGAAAGGCTTTGTGCTGACTAATCGAGGTAAAGCGCTTTTCTTTTCTCCAGTACTTAACCTGAATTACACGCTTCTTTAAAGCGTTCACTCTGAATGAGCACAGATGGACAAGTCACAGAGAAATACTGTATGTCAGTACAAAGAGTCCTACTTAGAGTGTCCTGTTGTTTAGTCCTGACAGGACTCTTGGTACTTGATGAAAATTATTTAGCCATATTTGGAGATATTTTTGGCCTAATACAGCCGGAGGTTTGAATGTTTAGAAAAACTGTTTACAAATTCATTTTACTTGTCATTTTTAATATGCAGAAATAACTGTTGGTAAGGCAGGTAAGGAATAGTAGCCTGGCCTCGGGAGTTGTACCTGAGTCTTTTAAGCATGCAGTAGTGGAACCAGTAATCAAGAAATCTAATCTGGATTCATCAGTTTTTGCAATTTTAGACCTATCTCGAAACTTCCGTTTCTTTCCAAACTACTGGAGAAGGTTGTATTTGGACAAATGCATTCATTTCTAGATCTACATGGTATTCACAAAGTGTTTCAGTCTGGTTTTAAATCCCTGCATAGTACAGAAACTGCATTGTTGAAGGTTTTTAATGATTTGTTGCTTTTGTTACTAGCATACAGTACTATGTACGTATTTGGTGTTGAAGCTTTAGATTCATCCCAGAGACTTGAGAATCTCTGGAATCTGTTTTAATCTGTACTAAAATGTTTCATTGACTGATTTGTTCAGTGGCACATAGATATCTTTAAGTAGGTGGTGACAAGCAGCACCACAACCACCACCATAGACACTGGAGGGAATAATCAGATTTTTATCTACAACCAAATTTGTATTATGCTGCTCTGCTGCACTTCAAAATTTCACATTTAATTCAATTTGTTGTTGTGCTGGATGGAATTCAGTTAGTTTAGCAAGTCCACCAATCATGTCATGCATTTGTGATATAATCAGTCTTTAAATGAGCTATTCACAAAAAAAATATTTGTTCAAAATACAATGTATTTTATACAAAAGCATTATGTCAAATTTACAGAACGTGAGTGTGTGGAGGAGAGTGCTCTTGTCAGCTGTGTCCAGCTCCACATCTGGGGTCTTTTCAGGTTCATCCAGATGGTGCTCCTCTAGGTTACATTGGCCCTCAGGGGCCCAGCCAGAGTACAGGAGCGATGGGTCGTCATCAAACCTGCTGTATCCTCCTCTGTCCTCTGCACCTCAGACAGATCCAGCTGTGATTAACGGGCAGAGCCCTGTCCCTCATCCATCTTGTTCTTGCTTCCCTTCCTTCTGTTTTATGGCTCTGTCTCTTACCCTTTCCTCTCCCTGACACAGGACACTTACTTCTTTCACTCACTGTTCTGTAGCTGAAAGTGGGAAAAAAGTGTGACAGAGAGATCTGTTCCATTTCAGTTTCACTTACATTTAATTTAAGCAATATTGCTCGAGCAAGAGTGCTGTAGTTGTTAAATATCACGGCTCAGATTTAACCGTAGACCAACAGCAGAATTGTGAGTTTGATTTTGCTTTAATAGTTCAATAAAAAAGACGTTAACATTGTGTACTTTCACAAGGGGTGGAACTGTTATGTCTTCTGCTTGCTTAGCTTCCAGTGGCACAGAAAATATTGTGCAGGTAGAAGGAAGGATGATTTCTGTTCAATAAAGCCTAGAAGCTACGTAATGTCTCATGGTAAGATAAGAAACTAAAGCAATAATAGGCTCAGTTCAAGTAAAAACTATTTCAAAAAATGAATGATTATTTGAATGGTTTATACAATGCCCATGCTGTAATGTTAAAAATCTGGGTATGTCTCAAATAGGACGTGTATGGGAGACAATCAATGAATGTTTCCATACTGAAAACACTCTGCAAAGAAACGTTCCTACAGAAAGAACAGAAAGCTGGTTACAAAACAAGACGCCTTTGGAGGCTGTGAGATCTGCTTGAGATGGTTTTACTAAGTACTGATTGACTGATTGATTGATTGATTGATGTTTTTTAATGATTCATGTGTTTCCATTAGAAAAAAAACAACCTGGTCTCATGGCATAAACGTACCTGGGTGCACTTTTTAGCGAGACCGTTTTTACGTACCTTACTGCACGTTTCGCTGCAGTTTCAAAGAGAAATGTCGACTGAGTGGCGCTAAAACACGGGTTCAATGCGTAAACCCTGGCACGTTTTTATTATGTTGATATAGGTACGTATTGCTGTGTTTTTATTACGTTGCTTCAGGTACGTACTGCGGAGGTTCAGAATTCAAATATCCAGGGACCGTCTCTAAAAATTAATGCTCTATCGTGTTGGAAATATGCCCTACACCAAACCAACCCTAAACCTACCCAATAGTGTTGACAAATGAAAAACTGATATAAAAACGCATTTGTTGATGCAACCGTGCTATTTGAACTTCCTTATATGCAGATTTTAACTGTTTGTTGAACCGAGCTCCTCACCTCTCAAGTACGTACTCCGTGAGCTACTGAACAAACCTACTGTCTATGAAAACCCATAGATATGAAGCTGGATATGTGTGATGCTAACGTTCAAAAGCATCAGTTTTCAAATTTCCCAGCATATTAATATTGTTTTGAAGTCATAACATGATATTCTTCAAGTAATTGTGCGAAAATTACGCTTTATTAATCGAAACTCTGTAAATTTGTGTGAAAAGGAATAAAAGGCATCAGAGTTTTACTGCCTCTAGTGTTCATTTTTTTGGAAACTGCAGCGATATGTACTTATTGGTACGTATTTCGCGTCTCGCTAAAAAGTGCGTCCATGTACGTTTATGCCATGAGACCAGTAGCAAAAATAAAATGGTCGGAGTGTTTAAAATTAACGCTAAAATTAAGAATTTTCTCTATTCAAGTTCATTAAAATGGACAGCCTGGTTCTTGGATCAGCAGGTTTAAGTCTTCGGGGGTCGTCTATGTTTTTCCAACTAAATTAGATTTAGCCAAAATATATTTCCTTGACTTGATTTCTTAATGTATAGTATGTACTCTAGCAGTGGGGTAGGTGATAGATTGCAGCTACATCTGTGCGTGATTGAATATGTTTGGAATGAGATGTCCAAACTATCTATTATGACTCAGACAGATTCATTCATGACCACCTTCAGCAGATGCACACACAATCTGTCTCTCTATCCCACGGTTCTCTCTTTAACACTGCTTTTATAATTACATACAGATATGTTCTGTTGATTATATAATTACATATAATAATTCACTATATAAATTGTTTTAAATGGATTTTGTTTTTTATGTACGTACAGGCAGAGATAATGACATTATAAGTGTGCAGTACACTTGAAACTGCTATACTGCAAATACTTTGCAGCAACCCATAATGCTTAATTACTGTAACTCATGAGTCTAGAGTGTCTAGGGTGATTTCAACATTTATAATCAAAACAATGAGGAAGAGCTGTGGAAAGGAAGAAAATAAAAATGCCAGTAAATGTTCATTAAATCGGCAACATTTCAAATTTAAATTGCCTGTCATAAAGACTAGACAGGAAAGAGAGAGAGAAAAAAAAAGAGATTCAATGGAGGCTCAAGTGAAGGAAATAAGTTTGTCCTCATGCTCAATTTAGCTATTTTTCACTCTTTCATGCAATTAAATTAACATTAGTGTTTCATTCTCACTGCTTATGAGATGTAGAGAGAGAGAGAGAGAGAGAGAGAGAGAGAATATTATACATTTATACTACGGGGTCATTGAATGCTTGAATCTGATTGGCTGACGAACATTCTAAGGTGTGCAATTAAGCCTCGTTCAGACTGTCAGCCCAAATCCGATTTTTGTGCAAATCCGATTGAAATCCGGTCATATTTAGATAGTCTGAATGGCAACAAACTACATGAAATCCGATTTGGGCAAATCCGTTTCAAGCTACATTCGTATGTGGTTTGGAATCCTATTCAAATCGCATTTCTGGAAATCCCTTTCAGTCACAATAGCTATTTAAAGGGGTCCTATTTTCACTTTTTGAATTTTAGTCAGTGTGTAGTGTGTATGTTTGGGCATAAAACGATCTACAAAGTTACAAATCTCAAAGTCCACTCCAAAGGGAGATATTTCGTTTTTTAACGGCTCGTTTGGACTACAAAATTGTTTTCCTGTATTTGTGATATCACAAATTGTAAATCCCGCCTACGGAAATTCGAATGGTTGGCGGGTGGGGAGAACGGTTGGTTGAGCTCTGCACATTTCAAAATCGAAACCCAGTGCGGGTGTTTTTATATCACTGTATTTCTGATGGAAACCAACTGTTTTCAGAAAATTTTGGATGTCATT
>JAFVLL020011224.1:0-58669 GCA_021397915.2 Tor tambroides
ATACAATAATAACAACTCTAACAACAAAAACAACGACAAGACCATCATTGACCATCATCTTTGTACAAATGAAGTATCTTTTGTTTATACTTATATTTAAATTGAAGAATATTTTGTGAATTTTTTGAATGAAAGATCAAAAGGATAAACAATGCAGATTTATTTTCACAGCCGACTTTGCTCATATTTACCAAGGGTGCCAATATTAGTGGAGGGCACTGTATATATATATCATACAGCAATATCTAAATATAATGGTGATGTCATGACAGATCTGACTGACAGATCATAAAATGAGAACCAACATTTTCAGTGCCAATTTTGAAAGTAAATAAAAGAGCAATGACATATGCACTTCACTTCCACACAGAAAAGTATAAAGCAGCATTCTGTACTCACAAGAAACAAATGGCAACCAAAAGACTTTTGTTATGGAGATGCAGTTGGTATTGATTTTCTTATGCTGAGCACATCACGTAGAAGATGGATGAAAGCATTTTGTTTCTAAAAGTAGGACCTGATGTTTCTTTTGGCATAATTGGTTCTGACAGAGAGCTAGGAATAGATGGTGATGCAATGCAATTTGGAACGAGCCAGTACGATCATGACGTAGCTAATATACTTTTACTTTCTGCAGTTGGCTGTATGGATCTGAGCCTAATAGAGGTTACGCCATGGAGTGTGGTGTATTATACAAATCAGTCATATACTTAATAATACAGTCCAACTCAGAGATCTATGTTTAGTACAGAATGCATTAGCTTTCCACTGTACTTAAGCACCCGTACGTCTAATGAAGCACTCTCACATGTAGCCGAGAGATTCATGTATGAATTTTTTAATGCCATATATTGTAATATGATGTTCCACGAAGCCAGCTTCTATCTCGTAGCTATTTAGCTCAATATTTACACACTTCTGAGCTGAACTGAGGTTCATTTACTCTAAGTGGCAAGAATGAAACAAAGACAAACTGTAATAATTAAACTTAAGAATTTTAGACACACTCGTTGAAAAGGTTTAATGTTAGGTTATGTATCTCTAGCCGAGCTTACAATATTCTAAGAATTTTTTCCTAACATTCCATAAATGTTCAAAGAGTTCCCTTTTTTAATGTTTTATGAATGTTTATTTTTTCTTGATTATACAAATGCCCTGGAAAAACGTTAGCACAATGTTGTGACCTTGAAACATGGTGATACATGAAAGCAAATATATGCTATATTCTAGTATATGCTTCTGAACATAGCCTTACTTTTCTATAAAACTTGTGGTTGATTCTGTATTCTGAACATTATAGAATATATTTTAGGTTTAATCTGCAATTTTTCAGCAGACATGCAGATGATTTTGACCTTATGCATCCATTAGGTTTTGCATCCTTTGGGTTGATCTAAAATGATTGTTAAAAGCATTTCTTTTTGTGTGTCCCAGGCCACAGTGGGAGGTGCTGGAGGCTGTGATTGGCCAGTTAGATGATCCATTCCAGGTGACAGTGCAGTACTCTTCCTGTAGCAGCCATGAAGTCGGATTTCTGGCATTTGATTCGCTTGAGCTGAAGGATTGTGTCATGGGTAACAGCTTATTAATTATTCTTAAATATTATCTAACTCAAACGTGTTTTGGGGTTACTGTATGTATTACTTGCATCTGCAGAACATTTCTACTTTATCACTATGAAATAGAAACTGTTTAATGTGCCCATAGTGCCCTTTTTATATATTCTATTTTAAATTATTTAAATGAATGCACTGAATATTATTCTTCTGTCCTTATGTGGCACTTTTGCACAAAATCTTTATGGTTTTCTGTGGTTTCCTGCAGGTGATGATTATTTGGATTTGGGTTCAGAATGTGAGAAATACTCATCACTTCACTGTCATTCTGGAGGCTGCATTGAGAAGCAAAGAGTGTGTGATTTTCATACTGACTGTCCACAAGGGGAAGATGAGGGCTTAATATGCAGTGAGTAAAATGAAAGATTTGACATATTTTATAAGCCATGAAGAACAGAACTTTCTGTTTATCAGTCTGTCAGTAATTGTGAGCTCCACACTCAAAATTTGATCCCTTTTCAAAGTTTAATGCAATAGCTGTTGCGCACATCAGACTTTAAGTTTGTGTGGAGTTCTTTAAAAAAGACAGTATTTTGTTATTTTAAATGAAGAGAACAGGTTGCATCTCACCAATCCATTAATTCAGTTTATGATAATCGAAACATTTCTTTGAAAGGTGGCCTTTAAGCCATAAATCCGTAAGATTTGCGAGATCATTCTTGCCAATTTGCATTTCGTTGAGAGTGTTCAATTAAAGTATGAACAGCAGTGTGACAGGGCGATATAAGAGGGTGCTGCTGAGTAACTGGCTGGCTGTGTATCACTCACATTAGCCGTATTAAATCTTAAGGCCATGATAAATTTCTAATCCTTTCACTGGAGGCGTTGGATTAGCAAACCCGCACTGTCAATGATTTTCACAGAGTAAAGAGCTGCATAAAGGGCCTGAAATGCATGAGTGTTTGCTTTCCTCTAGGAAAACTATTTGCATATTTATTGATTTATTTAATCTCCATTAACATTTATACTATGCTTAGATGATTTATAATTATCGTCTGTGTACAAAGAACTTTGAAGATGGTAATATTTGGCACACAGCACTTACAGTATAATCCAGTTAGATAAAAAAAGGTGAGAACAAAGACTCATAGAAGAAATCCATATTTACAAGCAGTCTATTAAAATGTATTAAAGATTTATCTGCCACATGCATTGCATAAACATTCTGGTAATTATTCTGGAATTAACAAAAGAACCCTAAACATTTGATTAGCTACTCATTCAGCATTTATAATGCCAGTAACAACCATGTGATGATGAATAATTTAAACCGCAATAAACAGCATTTGATCAATAATTTACAATTCTGTTAAATTCAGTTTATTTGTTTAGCACTTTTCATAATTCATATTGTTATATATTGTCATATCAACATTGATAATAGGAAATGAGCAGCAAATCAACATATTAGAATGATTTCTGAAGCATCATGTGACTCTGAAGACTAGAGTAATGATGCTGAAAATTCAGCTATGCCATCACAGGAATAAATTCTGTTTTAAAATATATTAAAATATAAATATTGTAAAATAGAAAAACATTAAACAATATTTTATAGATTACTGTTTTTCTTGTATTTTTGATCAAATAAATGCTGCCTTAGTAACCTTTTATGTGGTAGTGTATATATTTTATAAATAAAATTATGCACATTTTGTATACATTATATATCTGGCACAAGTACTGCAGAAGTATGTAGAAGCATTCTAACCTTTTCTTAAATTGGAGACCAAGACTTTTTATTCTTTCCTGTGATATAGACATGTGGAAACTTCTTTTGATATTATTTGAAGGGTTTCATATGACAAATATCTCTGACAGCATCCTAATAAAGATGATCAAAGTAACTCCCACTAACTTTAAGCTTGTTAATTATAAAACATGTCCTCTGGATAATGAGTCTGTCAGTTAGTTAAATCTAGCCTATACCTAATATCCAGAGACCATATTAGCAAAACGTTATTTGGAGTCCTGTCAAATCAGCTGTCATTTTAGGTGTGAAATATTTAAAGTGTAAAGCTAATTGAAGCGCAGTTTGCCTCATGTTGATTCATCTCTATTAAAACCATAAATTTTAGACTGCAATGCATGTTTTATTTTTCCTCAGCTCTTGTCATTACAAACTAAAAATAATTTGTGTGCCATTAATGTGCCACTACACACCATATTTGCATAGGAGGAAATTGGTATTTCCAAAAAGAAATTAAATTGGAGTCGGAAAAACAATCCCCCTATCCTTGTCCCATGTTAACGTGACTTGTTTATTATTGGAAGTAAATGGCATTGGAATCATGTAATACTTGAATACTTTTTTATTACTGTGTCAGATTGCTGAAAAACAGACTTTTTATTTGTCCTATACCTGGACTTAAAACCAAATTGAACACACTGGCAAAACAAACTACACCAGCTTTTTTGAATTAGGCATCATGATAATTACATTTTAGTGGACTTAATGGATAAATGGAGAAAATGTAATATTTCTCTGATGAGCAATATTATATCATTGTATTGGTTACCCATCAGAGTTTACATTCTAAAGACATCCAAATGTTGAAATATTGTTATTTTTATTACATAATTATATCAACAAATAATTTGCCAACAGACATACACTGCCGTTCAAACATTTGGGGTCAGTAAGAGAAATATTGCTCTACTAATGTTTGCATACACAGTCAGTTGTATTTTGTGGATACAGATTTATTAGACATTTCATGCTTAATGTCTTTGCAGACTCCTTACCTTTGGGCTCATACTGTTCATTTGAGTTGGGCTCCTGTGGATGGTCAGTGGCTGATTCACAGTCCTCTTGGAGACTAGTTAGTGGACAACAGCTGACTGAAGACACAGATTTACTGGGCACAACTCTGCAAAACACTCAAGGTAAATGTGAAACCACACCTTCTGTCAGTCATTGTATTGGTTACCCATCAGAGTTTACATTCTAAAGACATCCAAATGTTGAAATATTGTTATTTTTATTACATAATTATATAAACAAATAATTTGCCAACAGACATACACTGCCGTTCAAACATTTGGGGTCAGTAAGTTTTTTTTTTTTTTTTAAGAAATTCATATCTTTTTTCATCAAGGATACATTAAATTGTTTAAAAGTGACATTAAAAATTTTATATTATTACAAAAGATTTCTATTTCAAAAAATGCTGAAGATTAGAGTAATGGCTGCTGAAAATTCATGATTAGACGAATAACAAAACTGTTAATGTTAAAATGGAAAACAGTTATTTAAAATTGTATATTTCAAAATATATCAGGTTTCTTTGAGAAACATTAAAAAGTCTTGCAGAGCCTGAACGGTAGTGTGTAAATTTGTTGAATTTATAATATAAATTGTTTGTGAGTAGATATTAGTACATATACAGGACACATTTTGTAAACATAAAATTAGGGGTGGGCGATATGACCAAAATCGTATATCACGATATGAGTAATTTTATTTCATGATACCGATATATTTCACAATGTAGTTATTTTTGCTTTTTGGTATCAAAATTTTTGATACCATAGAAATTTCAGAATTCTTGTCACCAGTGTCAGTATCACAAAAAATACTAGCTTAAATTAAAAAAAAAAAAAAAAACTCAAGCTAACTGAAGAGGTGAACAGTCAGCAATTAAATAAGAATACGAAACTAATTTCAAGCAACAGGACAAAAAAACTACAGTAGAACAAATAAATATGAAATGCTACATACATTGTATAAAGTAATTAAATGTATAAAAACACTGCATATTCTTCACTGTGTAAATGAAATATATATTTCTTCCTTTTAAAGTTACAAAAATGATTTAGTCAAGAGCAGTGAGATTTTCTCTCTTATGTTTAACATGAATGGCAGACAGCAGGAATATTAGACTGCTGTTACTTTAAGAGCTGCCCGGATCCAATATACTGTTACACATGTGTTTTCTTTCTCAGCTGTTTGCTTTCACTTAAGACCTGAATTACTGTGTTTACGAGGATACTTGCAAAGACGGCCAAATACAAGTGTGTGTATTTCAAGGCCTATAAAGTGGCAAAAATATTTTATCACACAGATAGGTCACATCAAAATGGTTTACAGAACATAGAAAAATAAATAAATAGCATAGATTTGTGCAAGCAGCCCAATTAAGAGAACCATTAGGTGATGTAGTTGAAAATTTATGTGAATGTAGATGCTTTGCTTTCCATGTTTTGTTTTTTTTTGGCAAAACTGTTGTATTCTCATCTGATTAATACAACAGCTTTGAGACAGAGACATATAGGAGACCCATGTGTATAAAAAGACCATCTTTTAAATGTCTCTTCACAATCCTTTTAGTTATGAATGTCACCAGTGGGATTTTTTATGACATGGGAATCAAAAATATTTGAAGCAGAAGTATTTTCACAATGTGTTAATGGCACCTGTGATTTTAACATGATAGAAATGTTATCCTTGGGTGGAGTATGTCATGATTTACAGGCTGTAGGAGTATTATAGTGTGATGTATTTGTAGAATGATGCAAGACTAAATCTCAGATCCACAGTATAGGTGTCCAAGTTCATTTTATGGCTGACTAGTTGTATTCCAACTTGCTAAACTGAAATGAAACTTTAAAAAGACATAAACTGTTTTTTTGTGTGTTTGTGAGAAACTCCACCTTTTTATAAAATTGTCTGCACTGTTTTGAGAGACTTTAAAAGCCCATTTTGAAGACGCTTTCCAGTCTCGCCTATTAAATTTTTTGTCTTGTAAGCATATCTGAGCACTCTATAGAGTACTGATCCTTTCTCGCCTCAGGGCACTTTCTTTTCTTAAAGGTCAGAGGTCGTGGTGATGAAAGTGAGGCGTTGGTTCAAAGCCCAGGTCTCCCTTCAACTATATCCAATCAGGAATGTCAGGTAACAGTTTATGATGATATGATTTTTTAAGAGTCTGTAAGTTTTTTTTTTTTTTTATGTATTTGAAAGAAGTCTCTTATGTTCACCAAGGCTACATTTATTTAATCTAAAATAGAGTAAAACTAGCAATATAGTAACAAATTTTTTCAATTTAAAATAACATTTTTTTATTTGAATATATTTTAACATGTATTTAATAATTTGCTGGCAAAGATACATTTTCAGCAGCCATTACTTTAGTCTTTAGCATATATTTGAAGTATAAAACTTTTGTAATATTAGTCTTTTGATCGCTTTAATGCATCCTTGCTGAAAGCAACTTATTAGCTACAACTTTATAAGCAGAAGTGTATGTATGATGGTTCACATAAAATCATGGTTTTCCTATGCCACAATATTTGGATTCTGAGACTTTATGGGCAGATTTCAACTTAATTGTCCGTGAAAAATGAGGACACATCTCTACAGCATATCTACAAATAGCTTACACAGAGTAACAAAACATGCAGCCAAAGTTTCAATTTTACACTTGATTGTCCATGAATAAGATATTAATCTGGGCCATCTGGTCCTGTAGCAAATGCTAGACTGCTAATTTTTCTGTGTAGTTGCAGTTCTCTCTGTACCTGTGCGGGGATTTCAATGGAACGGTGCTCCTGTCAGTGGTGGAGAACGGAATGTCAGCGTCTCCTCTGATTTGGGAGAGATCCGGACACTGGAAGGATGCCTGGCAAGAGATCTCTCTGCCGATTACAGAGATCTTAAAAGGGTGAGATGATTAGATGGATGGGTAAACAGATAATGAAAATACTTTTACTAGTCCTCAAGAGGAAATTAAGTGTAAAGGAACATTTGCATATGATTTTGTTTTTGCACAAAATCATATAAAGAGACCATCCTGTCCCAGTACTGGGTTGAAAGGATCCCCTTTCTGGCGAAAGAAACCATCAGGGTCATCTTATCTCAGCTGTCATATGATTTTCATTGAATCATAATCTAATCACTTAATTTTAAGACTCTTTAGATTTTTTTAAGTGTATTGATGTAAAATCCCTAGATCAAATATATTATTAAATTTTGCATTTTGACTATTTAGTTACAAACTGGGGTTCGTGAGGGAACTGCAAGGGATTTGCGAGTTGACGATAAGCTAAAATTAATCATAAAAATGCACAATTAACATTACAGATTTAAAGGGGTCATGAACTGCCTTTGTTTTTTTTGTTTTTTTACTGTTCTCTGAGGTCTGTTTATAATGTTATCAAGATTTTTACATTAAAAAAAACATAATTTAGAAGTAATAAGTTATTTTCTGTCCTGTTTTGACCCCCCCTCATCAGAACGCTTTGTTTGAATAGGCTTTGCGGATTGTAAACTCGGAAGTAAACACCCACTGCTATGATTGCCTAATAGTTGTGTATGTTTGACCACCTACATCCTTCAAAGGCAAAAGAACGTAACTTCGATTTTGGTCGAAAATGAGTTGTTGATATTTTTGGGACATTCAAGACATCCTTTATCATGTGCATAAGTATCTTGAGTCAATTTCGCTGTTTTTTCGAGAAAATAATGGGTCGTCTTAACCGTAACGTCAAAAAACCACAGAGAAACCAAGGCAGAACACCGTATAACACCAGTTATAGCTCTTTCACTTTGTTTGGAACGCTCAAAATGAGTTATGGCGTTCTGCCTTTGTTTAGCCGCGCGTCAGTATGAAGTTACGGTGCCAGCTTGGAGTTATACGGTGTTCTGCCTTTGTTTTACTTACCATTAAAGACTGCCGCGTTTTAATTGCAGTGTAACTTGTATACTTTCATACATCTAATCTGTCACTGAAACACTTTATTAGACAAACGAATTAGATTGATAGCGATCTACCAAACAGCTCCATATAACAAAGCACTGTAAAGACTAGATACCTTGGCAGCAATTCATAATCGTGAATAACCTTTAAAGATTTTTTTTATTATTATTTTTTCCTTTTTGTAATGCAGATTATTCACCAGGCTGTCACTTCTAGTTGGATGCGTATGGACTCGAATGCCGTGGCATGTAGCATGGTCAATCATAAAATCAGTACTAACAGTTCACAATTAAATCCATATCCTAACTTGTAACCCGATAAAATCAATCTATGGCGATGAACGTCGTCGGAAATGTTTAATCCACAAGCATTCTGAGCATTCTTGCTTGCTGGCATTCACATCAATCCACAAGTCGTTCTTTTAGGTTAGGCTATTTTCATTCATGTCAATATAAAAGCATTACGCTATAGCATTCTTTTATGTTACTGAGCATAGCAAATAAATTGGTTGCAAAACGGTATCCACTCACATGTTTAACTTTTAGTCCGCTTGTTACGGTCAAAAAACAATTAATACAGTCACATTTCTATATGTAATAGCCTATATGAGATAGCCCAGGATCACTAGATTTTATACAGGTGTTACTGTAACGATTTTGTAAATGGTAATTAGCAACCAAATATTGATAATGTGAAAGTTACTGTCTTTTGCTGTGGTGTGACTTCTCATGTTTTGCAGAAAATGCAAAGGCAAAGTACAGTAACTTCAAAATAGGGGTAAAAATCAAGTTTGAGCTCACAATTTTTTAATGGAGATAATTTTCATTACTACTTCAATTCCAGTGTCCTACCTATAATTAATTTGGCTGGACAAATAAAAAACTTTTTTCTCATTTTTCTCGTTTCACACTCTAGCGAGTAAAGGTCTTTTGCCTATGTTGGGCAGAATAGTGATCACATAATGAAAACAGTTACTCACACTTGTGTGTTGCAACATTACTGTCAGATGCAATATAGTTGGCACAGCATCGTCTTTTAGTTTCAATCTTTCTGAAATCCTGCGTCGAATTGTGCTTTGTTTGTAAATGAATCCACAGTAAAATGAAGTGAACTAAGGACCAAGTTCTTACTGATGTGGTCTGGAACTTAATGAAAAATAAAGTTAAACAAATAAAGTGTATCATTTGGTTTCTGCGTAGAACTGTGTTTGCCGCTTTTTGTTATTTACCTACTACAGGTGCATCTCAATAAATTAGAATGTCGTGGAAAAGTTCGATTATTTCAGTAATTCAACTCAAATTGTGAAACTTGTGTATTAAATAAATTCAGTGCACACAGACTGAAGCAGTTTAAGTCTTTGGTTCTTTTAATTGTGATGATTTAGGCTCACATTTAACAAAAACCCACCAATTCACTATCTCAACAAATTAGAATACTTCATAAGACCAATAAAAAAAACATTTTTAGTGAATTGTTGGCCTTCTGGAAAGTATGTTCATTTACTGTATATATACTCAATACTTGGTAGGGGCTCCTTTTGCTTTAATTACTGCCTCAATTCGGCGTGGCATGGAGGTGATCAGTTTGTGGCACTGCTGAGGTGGTATGGAAGCCCAGGTTGCTTTGATAGCAGCCTTCAGGTCATCTGCATTGTTGGGTCTGGTGTCTCTCATCTTCCTCTTGACAATACCCCATAGATTCTCTATGGGGTTCAGGTCAGGCGAGTTTGCTGGCCAATCAAGCACAGTAACACCATGGTCACTGAACCAGCTTTTGGTACCTTTGGCAGTGTGGGCAGGTGCCAAGTCCTGCTGGAAAATGAAATCAGCAAGAAAAAATTAACTTTTTCACGACATTCTAATTTATTGAGATGCACCTGTACATGCGCTAATCAGGTGGCGGGGCTAAACAACCAGTGATGTAAAAGCAGGAGGCGTGTTTAGCCACACTATTATGTCATAAAGTGGTACATTCCACAACCTGTCATTTTGGCAGATTGGCTTCAGTATAAGCTCTTTTTAGACTAATGAGAAAGTTTTGAGTTCTGAAACTTACAGAATGTTTTTATAGCACAATGACCTGGGAATTTTGATTTCTCAGTTCATGACCCCTTTAAAATACAAATAATCAAAATAAAACATTTACTAAACTGATGGAAATCCCTGACAAATCATATAAAATAATCCCTTTCGAAGAGTACCTCAAAATAACAGTGAAATAAAAAAAAATGACATTAAAATTAGGATGAGCCATCTTACACAGAAGAACTTACCGTGCATAGAGTGAAATGGACTCGAGTTATATTATTTCACTAAATGTCTACATTTACATTAACAAATCTGATTTCACCTTTGCTCTTATTCTAAAATAATTTGTTTTGAGCACAGCTTCCATCTTAAAGTGCAGGCCTTCTGGACTTCTGGATCTAGAGCTGACATTGCACTGGATGACATTTCATTAAGTGCAGCATGTTTTGACTCAGGTAACCTTTCTGCCTCACACATGTACACATACTGTAAGTTTGCACACAAACACTCAACGCTCTTGCAGAATAATGGTTCATTTGTTCATCCCTGGTGCAAAAGTTTATTGACCGCACCACAGACTCACAATTGCGTCCAAGCACTCAACGATAGGGCGTTTTCAAAAAAAAATTAGTATTTAGTAAGACAGACGGAGAATTTAGGATGTGATGCGCACACATGATGTCTAACCGCTGTCTCCAGTTAGCGGTGGGAGATGGTTCTCATCACACGGTTGATATAGATTCCGCTTGATTAGTTTTGAAGGAACAGAGAGCGATAAGAGGACCTCCTATCTCAAAATCCGCAAATGTCGTAAAAATGCCAACAATAGACTTTCTGCTTTTCTAACAAGCATTTACAGAGTCAGGTTTCTTGCCATGACACGGTTGACCGCAGGAATTGACGAGCCTGTTAATTGACATTCAAGACTTGTGAAAGTCAAGATTTAGTATCCTCGTTAACTTCGTTTCCCAGAATCTGTGATTTTGATAAATTCCTGAGCCATCTGTTCACTAAATATCATCTTTAGCTTTCTGTTTAGTCCTCCTCTTGCTGTCATATTATCTTTGTCACAGTCTGTGGTCCCTTAAGACCTTTAAATCTTATCCAATAAAATCCTGTTGAAAGGATCAGTTTAGACAAGCAGATATGTCCATAATGGTCCAGGCTGGTTTATCCTGGCTTGTGCTGGTTTAATGGCTGTCTTACTGGTAGACTAGCAAGAATCAACTGTATCAACATTATTATCGTAGTGGAGATGGTCGGACAAGGAAGTCCTGCTGAATAAACTGGTTAAGATGATTTTTGGTGAAACCAGCATCGAATATTACGACGGCGTTTTAGTCCCACGTTAAAAAAACCCCTAAGATTACGAGATTAAAATCTTAATATTTTAAGAATAAACTCTAAATATTACGAGAATAAAGTCGAAATACTACGAGAATAAAGTCGAAATATTACGAGAGTAAAGTCGAAATACTACAAGAATAAAGTCGAAATATTACGAGAATAAAGAGTATTATATTTATTATCAGACTGAACAGGAAAAACTTTTAATCTTAACATCAGCTCACACACTCAATCGGCTCAAATCTCGCATTTGAATCGTCAGTGGCAGAAATGTACTTACACGCTGTGAGTCAGAAGCGCCAGACTGTCCTTGCAAAGTTGGAATTGCCCCTCTTTATAAAAACAGCCTTTGTGTGAGCCAACATTGTAGCTTCCAAATTCAGGAAATAGTCCTCCGTAAAATGTGCTGCACACACTCGAATATTTGCGTTGTACTGCTCTGGAACAGTGTTGTAAATACAACTTAACCACTGATTTCTAGTTGTGTCCTCTTTTGGAAGCCCAGACAAAGTAGTTTTGCTTTCACAATGAAACAGCGTCTCCAGGACATGGTGCCGGCGCCAGCAACGATACTACAGCGGGAATAATAGTTCTGCCCTCTTTCATTGCGTGTACATTTGGGCAGTGTTATGAAAATCTCCCCACATCGTGACTTAGACATGTGGGGCTGTTTTAGGGGGGCGTGGCAGAGTCTTAACTTTTATAAAGAATATCTCTTTGGTTTTGAGACTTTAGTCTTTGCAACTTCAGGGATCTTATCTATGCACAAACAGCTTGTAACACTCCAAAGAGAAAGGAAAACTTGAAATCGCATCATATGACCCCTTTAACCCTTTTTAATACACTACAAATATATGTAGGATTTTATTCTTGAAATATTTCGACTTTATTCTCGTAGTGTTTCGACTTTATTCTCAAAATATTACGACTTTAATGTTGTAATCTTAGATTTTTTTTTTTTTAACATGGCACTAAAACACCGTTGTAGAATATAATGTTGGTATAGTCAAAAATAAAAATGGCAAAAAGTTCAAAAAATAAAACTAAACAAGGATTATTTGATTCTAAGTGTCATACTCTAATTTTTGTTCCTTGTTCTCTTTCCACATCTGGTTTATAAGAACTAAATGAACTGCTTCTTGGACAAGGACTACTGCATGATTTAAACTCCTTCAGCCCTCTCCCAGAACCCTCAGCGTCAGGTAGTTCCTCTCCTGTGTATTATACAACGTTTGTAAAAGCTGTCTGTTATGTTCACCTAGGCTGCATTTATTTGATTAAAAATACAATAAACACAGTAATATTATGAAATATTACAATTTTAAATAACTGTTTTCTATTTTAATATATTTTAAAATGCAGTTTATTCCTGTGATGGCAAAACCAAAAGTTGTAAAAACATTACAAAAAAAACAGGATCTTTTATTTTCAGAGGCGTCCCTAATGACATGGTGGTTTACTTCCTGTGGAGCAAGTGGACCTCTAGGCCCGACTCAAGCCCAGTGTGACAATGCCTACCGCAACAGCAATGTCAGTGTTGTGGTGGGGAAGGAGGGCCATCTCAGGGGAGTTCAGATGTGGAGGGTTCCAGCTACCAATATATACAAGTAAGTTCAGAAGCTTGAAATTGTTCTGGTTTAGAGTCATTCTTGGATTCAAAACAGGTACTGTACAGGTACTACCTCATGGACTTTGTGGAGAAGCTGTTTGATGAAATAAGTCTTATTGGTTAAGCTAGTAAAGAAGTCTGGCCTAACCAGACTTCATCTTATGATCATCCTATGCTTGCGACCAACATCCAAAATGAATAAAATATATTTCTGTGAAATGTTTGGTGCACATTTACACAGGTTTCACAACTCAAGCTTGAGCTTCGTGTCACCTTTATGTCAAGCTGACTTGTGAAATTATTCACACTGGAAACCTTGTACAGCGTCACAGCTTCGGCTCCAAAGCTACATATTTCTTTACAAAGACAACTATAAAATTTGTTTTTAGAAGTTGGTCATTTATAAACTTGATTGATTTGAAAGTTTGTTAAAGGGATAGTTCACCCAAAAATGAAAATTCTGTCATTAATTACTCACCCTCATGTCGTTTCAAACCATTTTAATGATGTCCTTACTACCTTTCTGGGTCTTGAACGTGTCAGTTGTGTTGCTGTCTATGGAGGGTCAGAAAGCTCTTGGATTTCATCATAAATATCTTATATCGTGTTTCAAAGATGAACAAAGATCTTATGTGTTTAGAACAACATGAGGGTGAGTAATTAATGACAGAATTCTCATTTTTGGGTGAACTATCTCTTTGACATGGGGATTCGCATGTAAATGGTAAACAACAAACACAACCAAGAAAACAGCTCTGATCATGTTGTTTCAGTTATACTTCGATATAGAACCTGCTATTCATAGTGTTTTTTTAACCATACTTTCACCCAAACTGAATAATTAAAAACGTTTAAATAGGTAAATCTTGATTCTTCATACTCCACTTCTCCTTAAAACACTAGACATGCTTATTCTGTGCATTTTTAGCACGTCTTGTGTGAAATCATATTTATTTTGTACATCAAAATTGTGCTGCCACTTGAACTGAGCATGAGCAGTGGAGCAAAATAGACTCGGCACCAGTGGCGGCTGCTGGTCTTTCAAAGAGGGGAAGCTCATTTTCGGCCTACATCATAAAAATTGTGTGCAGTTTGCTAGCTGGCTAGTTCACCCCTGCGACGCTAGCCTAGCTTACTGTATGAATGAATGAATGAATGAACAAACGATCTAAAAAAAGATATTAAACTCGACGGAGGAAATGTGGGAATTAGGTTAAACTGAAACAAGGAATGTGGTGTATAATTGTGTGAAAGGTAGGGCTGGACGATATGGCCAAAATTTATATCACGATATATTTCTTAATTTACGATGTACGATATAATTCCGATATCGATATGAACACTATTAAAAAAAAGCCTCATAAAAACTGCCAAGAATGCCCACAACAGATGTCTGTACCTACAAACGTATGAAAAACGAATTTGCCAAGTCATGAGCTCCTCCTATAAAAGTATATAATATTTTAGGGGGGGATAAACCCCAGCACAAATAAATTAACGTTCACCTTTTATTTGTATATAGCCTTCATACAAACAAGAAATGTGAAATCACTGTCAAATAAACATCTCAGACTCATCTTATTAATATTAATATCTTTAACTTCAAACTAGCCTAGGCTAACATGCACACTACCAGTCAAAAGTTTTTGAACAGTAAGATTATTTATTTTTAAGAATTCTCTTCTGCTCACCAAGCCTGCATTTTTTTTTAATCCAAAATACAGCAAAAACAGTAACATTTTGAAATATTTACCATTTAAAATAACTGTTTTCTATTTGAAAATTTTAAATTCAAGTTATTCCTGTGATTTCAAAGCTGAATTTTTAGCATCATTACTCCAGTTACATGATCCTTCAGAAATCATTCTAATATTCTGATTTGCTGCTCAAAAAACTATGTTGAAAACAGCACAGTATTTTTTTTTTTATTTTTTTTTTTCAGGTTTCTTTGAATATCTATCTGAGAATCTATCTGAAATAGAAATCTTTTGTAACATTATAAATGTCTTTATCATCACTTTTGATCAATTTTAAGCATCTTTGCTAAATAAAAGTATTAATTTCATTAATTAGTTTTGCAGAAAAAACAAATAAAAATATATGAGCAGCAACAAAAATATGTTGCTGAGACATACTTGTTGTTGAAATGCAATCTGATTTTCTGCCAGTAGGAGGCGCTGTGAGAGCGGTAGATTCCCGGCTTGTAGGTAGGAATCCAGCGTTTCCCCAGTAATGACCGTAATCAAGCAGCCCATGAACGCTACTTTATCAGATAAAATGAAAATGCCATCAAAAATATCCTGAAGACAGTCACGGTTCTCTTCAGAGATGCATTCATATAAATCACCGCTACTGCGTTTTGATTTTGAAATGTGCATTGCTCATGTTTATTTAACGGTCACAGTCAATCAATGTACGGAAACACTGATGTATCTCAATATCAGAAATGTGTTTAAAAATCATATCACCGCTTATTGAAAAAATTATATTGCGATACATATTGATATTGAATTATTGTCCAGCCCTAGTGAAAGGTATGACAGCTGGCCACCGCCAAGCAAATACCAAGAAATAGATTGCAGCAGTTTCATCTTTTCGACTCACTTGCAAATCCGCTCGAATAGTTTCAAAGGTCAGCGACTTTTTATAGTACAAAATCGCTACCAATCAAAAAAGGGTGATGGCTGACAGACCCTCCAATCATCACGCAGAAGCTCGGAGTCCAGGCCAGCCCACTCCTCCATTCACCTCCAGAGACGCTGAGCGTCCGTGGGCGGGACATAATCGCAGCATTTATCCAATGACCGTCTAGTTTCGAAGCACTGAAAAAAAAACTGTTCAAAGCAGCCCCATTGAAGTCAATGGACGCTAGGCTTCAACAGAGAAATACACTGACGCTACGGGAATGTATGAGAAGGAAATCGAGTCAGCCGACCTGCTATATGTAGCTGATTCTGAATGAACTCGTCTTCGAGATGAACGTGTTCTAACGCATTTTTAGTCAATAAAATGTTAACACAATAGTACATATTTGACCATTAATTTTTTGACATAACAGGGGAAGCCGAGCTTCCCTTGCAGTCTTAAAGAAATCCCCACTGCTCGGCACTAAAACCCATGCTTCACTGCTGCTCATGCAACGCTCCTGCCAGACGCTCAAGTGTTGCTCCTGCTTCCAGTGTGAATGCATTTTGTTAACATGCACGGCAAAAAAAATATGTGCTGCTCACATGCCTCTCACGCATGGAGTGTGAAACCAGCCTTAGACTAGTTTTCACTTTTTTGTGTGTCAATACCAGGTGTAAACAGTTCCTTACTGTCTTGCTGTCTCTTATCTGTCTCTCTTTTCCTCTCATTCACACATTTTTTTTTCTTTATAAGGGCATCGAGAGGCATGACTCACTGGCTGTAGGCACAGATAAATCTCTTCCTGTACTCTACTTAATCTGGCCCCTGTGTAGTCAAGCCTTTGAACTGATTTACAGTGATTATAGAGGCTAGTCATGGGAGCTCATTAAAAACAACTCCAAAACTGTCTGCGAAAGAAGGGCACGCAGGAGAGGAGATGCAGGAGACAGGAAAACATGTCAGATAACTATCAGATAAACTTATACAACACTATGTTGTGATATTATTGCATTCAGGGTGCCAGACTGAAATATAGAGATCAGACCCAGGCAATCCCTCATTCGTAAACTGAATTATTTTATATTGTATCCTTTTGTTTTGGTGCCCTAAGCACTGGCTGGCTTTAATAACAAAAAAAAAAAATAGTTTGCCTTGAGATAGGAAGTTTTATCTTATAAGGGAATTAAAGTCTTTCCTTTCACATTTAGGATTAACTAAGGTTGTATATTTAAATGATAGCATAATCACAGCCCACTGAGGCCAAGGACCCTCAAGTATGATGATCCTCTTGTGAAGGACTACCTTTCTAAAATATTAAGGCAGCTGTATTTTCATGTATAAAGACCCATGAATACTGTGTGGAATTATTAATATTAAGCATGATATAAAGAAAACAGGTTGTTTACAAATTAAAATAATTTGCTGTAATATTGACAGTGTACTAAAGTGAATCCAAATGATTGAAATATTACCTAGAAAATATTTACTTGGTTGACAACATATGTTTTTTCTTATGATTTATAGATTTAGTATGTACTGGTAAGTTAGATTTATTATTTGTGACCCTGGTGACGTATTACAGAAAGATCCTAACTTTAAAATCTTATCTTATCTGTTTGGTAACCATGGTGATTTCAGTTAGGAGCACATTTAGGACAAAAGCTTATTATTAAGTGCCTTATCCTATCTTAACTACAGATAGGAAGGGGGTATTACAGAAACCTCCTAACTTGACAAAAAATCCTAAAAACTATCTTAACTTTAGGACAACCCCACAGCTGTCCTAACTGCAAAATTATTTGAAAGCTAACGGAAAAACTGCTTACAGTTGCACTGTCCAACAATGGCATTACACATATTAATAACTGAAAATGAAGAACGGAGATGTTTAATGGTAGACTCTTGGAGGACCCAAGATATTACAGTTAGCACAGGAACTGCAACTAGCATTACAGAGACCAACAAAGGCATCACGGAGCATTACTGGTTGTAGTGCAAGTGACTAATGCCTTATGTTTTTTTTGTTTGTTTTTTCGCAAAAGGCGATTTTCAAAGTGAAGTAGCTTTTGTTTACCTCATCAGCAGCTCATGCAGTGTTGGTTGCTTGGTAACAAACCTGAGAGTGGATTGTCGAACTTGATAATGCCATTTCAGATTTCCTAACTAGAGATAAGATACAATTTTGTAAGATAGGATAAGAATCCCAAATTAAGTTAAGATTTGCTTCTGTAATACGAATTTGTGAAAAATCCTAATTTAACACATCATATCTTAAGTTAAGAAACTTTCTGTAATATGCCCCCTGGACCACAAAACCAGTCTTAAGTAGCACGGGTATATTTGTAGCAATAGCCAAAAATACATTGTATGGGTCAAAATTATCGATTTTTCTTTTATGCCAAAAATCATTAGGATATTAAGTAAAGATCATGTTCCATGAAGATATTTTGTAAACTTCCTACCATAAATATATCAAAACTTAATTATTGATTAGTAATATGCATTGCTAAGAACTTCATTTGGACAACTTTAAAAGTGATTTTCTCAATATTTTGATTTTTTTTTACACTCTCAGATTCCAGATTTTCAAATAGCTGTATCTCGACCAAATATTGTCCGATCTTAACAAACCATACATCAATGGAAAGCTTATTTATTCAGGTTTCAGATGGTGTATAAATCTCAATTTTAAAAAAATGACCCTTATGACTGGTTTTGTGGTACAAGGTCCCATATTTCATTTAAAAACAGTATGGTCATGATTAATGTGATTAAATATTAAAATAATTTATTTCAAATACATATACTGTCTTATAAAATGTAAAAGACCATTTTAACAGATTAACTGTGGTCTAATTATATGGGAATATTATATATAAGGTTAATTGGGAACATTTTTTCCTGGTTTTCTCAATGGCAAGAAGTGTCCCAATTTAACTTAATTCTATATATTCTATATATATTACTTTTTCAGGTGATTTTTTTTAGCTCAGATTATTTTATCCCTTTATGGGTATTAGTACTTTGGGATAGCAGGTGTGTCTTATATTTGTTAATTCAGTGCATTGAAAATACTAAGGGAACATCCTCATTTTCCAGGATTTCAGCTTATGGAGCCGCAGGAGGCAAAGGAGCAAAAAACCATAACAAACGCTCACATGGTGTCATCATCTCAGCTATCTTCCCACTGGAGAAAGGTGACATACTCTACATCCTAATTGGTCACCAAGGAGAAGATGCCTGTCCAGGAGTGAGTGAAGCAGAAAATCAGACTTGGCCATTGAGTTGCCATGTTATTTACAATGTATTTATGTGTAGCTCTCTGTTTACATCTCTATGCTTTCTTCGTATATGTACAGAGGAACCCCCTGACCCATAAAATCTGTCTTGGGGAGTCTTCTGTGATAGAAGATGGTTTTGACACCGATGGTTCGGCCTTAAAGTGGGCAGGGGGCGGAGGTGGTGGTGGAGGAGCCACATACATTTTTCGGGCAAGATCTATCTTTTCTTCCTGTTTTTTTTTTGTCTCAAACACATCTTTAAAAACATCCATCACAGCCTTGTGAGTCCCCTTAAGGGGAACCATGTGGACGGCAGTTGTCGTCTGATAGTGCCTGTCTAGACATACATTTTTGAGACATCCTGAAATAATTTGGGGTCGCCTGAATTGGAATGCAGATGGAAGTGAAGGCCCGTCTGGAATCATAGGAGCCTTTTGTTTTTACTTGAATGAAAAGTAACTCTGATGTTGTTTTTGGGATGCCCGGGGGCAGATGGAGAACGGGGAACCAGTGCCTTTGCTGATTGCAGCAGGAGGAGGAGGAAAGGCCTACCTGGAGGATCGTGAAAGCAGCCTGGACCAGATTTTCCTGGAACAATATGAGAATGACACCTCCACGCTTGGTGTCAATGGCAAATCCGGAGCAGCAGGTACTCTTCTATTATTATTATTTTTTAATTATATATTATTTTATGGCACAAAATTCATTCAGTTGATCAGTTCAACAATAATCAAATTTCTCTTTAACTCTTTTAAAAACAATGTTAGCTACACTACAAGCTAAAAATGTTGCTCATTTCATTAAGCCACTTAAGGGGGGGCAATATCTTTTTAAATATATATCTATGCAGTTATTTGTAATTTAATCTGATCCATTTTTCTTCAGAAAAATTAGTGGTTTTGAGTGAATAATGCAGGCAATCTTTATATTGTTTATTTTGGTTTATGTAAATGAACTAGTGGTTCAGTGGAATGCATATCCTGTCAATCACCAATGTCCAGCGTTAGGATCAGTGGCTACTCTCAATCACAGCTTGTTTACTGTGACATGATATTGAAATGACTTTCTTTGAATGCTAACAATTACTCTGTGGTTTAGATTTGGATAAAGGACAAGTATTATTCCATCAAATTCTAGCTATTCCCACATTTATGAGTGTTTTATGGGCTCTCTAACTTCATTAACTACCTACCAGCTTTTTCACACAGTACAATATTGTCAGTTCAGGCCATCGGGATCACATAACGGATGTTTTGTGGGATTGCCATCTGGAGGATGCTTTTTTTATGCAGAACTGTCATATGTAAGCAGTTCTGGGCTCTAACTTAATAGACATATGTATCTGCCAAAAAAGCAGAAGTGTGGATAATGAATAATAATTAGTATCTACAAGTTTGCTGAATTTTGCATCCTCAAAACAAAGGATTTTTAAACTAACATGCCTAGCTAACATGCCCCTTGAGTAAATGTGTGTATTTCTGTGTGTGTGTGTGTGTGTGTGTGTGTTTAGGTGGAGGAGGTGGGTGGAGCGACCTGTCTTCTCTCACCTGGGCTGGGAAATCTCTTGTGGAAGGAGGTCAAGGAGGCTCATCCTGTCCTGAGGCTTTGTCAGTGCTGGGATGGGCTACATTTGGAGGGTTTGGGGGAGGAGGGGGTGCTTGCACTGCTGGAGGCGGTGGTGGAGGATACAGAGGTGAATGTTAGATTAAAAACACTTGCACATATGTCACAATCACAACCATAAAATCACACAAATAAGTCTGGAGTTACTCTTTTCTGACTGAGGCCACAGTAAGCTGAAGTTTTGTTGATTTTTAAAATCGTTTTTATTTCATTTTTGGGTCGGAAATACTTTGTATGATTTTTAAATAAATGCTCCTATACTTATGTCTCTTAAGCTCGTTGAGGCTGTATTTATATGATCAAAAATACAGTAAAAACAGTAATATTATAAAGTATTATTACAATTTAAAATAATATATATTGATATATAATTTATTTCTGTGATGCAAAGCTGAATTATTTATCAGCAATTACTTTGGTCTTCAGTGTCATGACTATTCAGAAATCATTCAAATATGCTTATTTGGTGCTTAACAAACTTTTCTTATTGTCAGTGTTATAATTGTTGTTGAATTTTAAAAGTAGAGAATTTATTTGAAATAGGAATCTTATGTAACATTAGCTATAAATATGACATATAGCATATGAAATGACTTAACTGTCACTTTTAATCAATTTAATCTGTGCTTGCTAAATAAAATTATTAAATTAAATTTTAAAAAATGATTTCTTAAAAAATTATTTAGATGGTAGTGTATATAATCTGGAAAATAAATTGTATTATATGCTTTTATTTATTATGTGATATACCAGTATATTGCATTATGCTGTATAATTTATTTTTATGTTTTTTATTGATTGATTTTTACTGCAAAAGCAAATATTTTGACGTTGTAATGGAAAACATAGGAGAGGCCTAACGCTACATGGTTTAGATCATAGTTCAAATGTTCTGTTCAAATTTATTATTGACCCCTTGCTGTGAGTTTTTACTGAAACATACTGTAAAACAAAGATCTGTTGTTTTACCACAAAGAATGACTTGCTTTGTGAGGCAGATGTTTCATTTAAAAAGATTATTGTCCAGCCGTGGTTAAATCCTCACATGTGCATTTGCAGCCCAAGTCTCTTTTTTCAATGTGGTTTGTTTGATTTAATGATTTTTTTTTTTTTTTTTTGATGTCACCTTTGCCCAGGTGGTGATGCGCCACTTCTTGATGGCATCACAGCAGATGGACAAGATGGAGTCTCTTTTGTTCACCCCATGGGAAAGATATTTCTGCAACCACTTGCAGGTCAGGCTTTATCTAATCCAGACTGTCTATAATGATGTACAGTTGTGCTCTTAAATATACATACCTTTACATCTGTAAGTTGTTTAGCATTTTTAAGAGCAAGATAACATCTTAAATAAAAAATGATAGCGTCTTAAAAAATAAGATCATAAAAAACTCCTTTTCAAAAGTTCACATGCATTTAGTTCTTAATAAAATGTGGTGACTTTTATTACACAAATCCAGAAACAGTTACTAAAACATTCAGATTTGAAATCTTATAAGCAGACTGTATTTGCAGATATGTACACACACACACACACACACACACACACACACACACGCACACACACACACACGCATGTCACCTAGAAAAAATCTGAAATAAATCCACAAATTGTTTTTCAGTACACTGAATATGCACTAACACTGATTGTTTTTCTCATAGAAGTTGGCTGTATTGAGAAAACAGGCCACGCACACATCCACACTGATTCAGTAATAAACATGAAATTGAGAAAATTTAACTCGTGGTAGATAATAGAAGACCTTATGTGATTTATTGAGGTTGGCGCCACTGTTTATTACTGCAAGTGTGTTTTGAGTTAAAAGGCCAGAAGAAGCCAAGCACACATTTTTGATATTACTTCATGATAACTTTCATTATTAACAAACATTATAAAATGCTTAACAGATTAGTTAAAACTAATTCAGGGCCAGTGTTGGTTACTGTAACGTGTTGGGAATACTGTTCATTTTTAGGTAATTTAATTACAGTTACTTTTAAAGTACTTGCGTTACATACAGTAAATAATTTCAACAGTTCTAAAATCAATATTGGATTTGAAATTTAAATTTACCGCCTAAAAACACTCCGCGAAAAAAGATTGAAGTGTCTACTTTTAAATGAACGAATTCAAATCAGAAACTAATATTTCTGATTATGTAATTCTTATGAAAGTAAAGCGAGGTACAGTCTTTCCCGTATCTGAAAGCTTGAAGTTTCTACTTTTAAATGAACGAATTCAAATCGAAAACGAATATTATCTGATTATGTAATCCGTATAAAAGTGAGGTACAGTCTTTCCCATATCTAAAAGCTTGACGTTTCTACTTTTAAATGAACAATTTCAAATCGAAAACGAATATTCCTGAATATGTAATCTGTATGAAACTAAAGCGAGGTACAGTCTTTCCCATATCTGAAAGCTTGAAGTGTCTACTTTTAAATAAACGAATTCAAATCGAAAACAAATATTATCTGATTATGTAATCCATATGAAACTGAGGTACAGTCTTTCCCATATCTGAGCTCATTATATGCAGTCACCTGCGCGCAAACGCCCTCACCTAGATACAAAAAAAAATAAAAAATAATAAAAATAGATTAAAAAAAATCAGGATTCATCTAATTTTCATCATTTTTGAAAGAAGACCTGCTATGAGGAATTTACCTCATAGTAACAGTGTGATTTGACACATGGCTTTATTCAGCAGAGAAGATAATTTCTGTAATTTATTCTTACCTACATTAGTTAACGTGTTATTTTTATTTAAACCTGTATGGATTTTACTAGTTGGGCTTTTCCTGAACATCTTGCCAAACTGAAATGTATTGTTACGAAGAAGGTTACATTTTTTATAAAAACGTTTAAGTATTACAGTTGTTTTAAAGCTAAAAGGCTAAACTATTCTATGTTTGACGCAAATTGAAAGAATAAAGAGTTTAATTTCTGTTAAGATTTATAGGGATTTTAAGATGTAGCCTAATTAGCGATTTGAATAATTAAGTTAATTATTGAGTAGCTAAGTTACTTTTCAGACAGAGTAATTAGTAAAGTAATTTAAATACAATATTGATGATGTATGTAGTAACTGTAATTAATTACTTTTTGAAAGTAACTTACCCAACACTGTTCAGGGCAACTAGTTGCTAGTTAATTTACCAATTATCTTTTTAGCATTATATAATGTAATCATTTTTTTTACTATTATATTTTATCTTTAATTATTAACTGTATTTTTAAATAGACATATTTAATAATGTTTTATATTAAATGTAATATTTTAAACTGTACATTTTAAATTTACATCCGAAAGTTTATTTTGGCGACTGTATATTAGCATATCCAGTAGATGGTATCAAAACAAAACACATGAAACTTTTTTTTTTTCTTATTTTATAGGGGCTTTAAACTTCTGATAATTTAGTTGAATAGTTATCTCGCTTGTTTTTCCTCAGATTTTTTCCTTTTTTTATTTTATTTGATTGCTCTCGCTTTTTTTATTTTATACAAGAAGACACCCTAGACCGAAGGAATGAGGTTTTGCAGCAGTACTGATGTATTTGTATGTGTTCTAGCTATGGAGAGTCATGGGGAAGCTGAGATCGAAGTGTATCTAAACTGCAGCCACTGTCAGACCCAGAGCTGTAAGAGAGATGAAGATACCAGACTCATCTTCTGCCTGTGCGACAGCGACGAGGTTCTTGCACCAGACAACATCACCTGTCTAGGTACCTAAACAGCCGGTGTCCATTTGCCCTTAAAAGTTTATGAAAAGCATGTTTAAAAGCAAGTATTTTTAATTCACCACTTTCTATGTCATCCTCCAGTTGTTCCATTGGGCTCCCTGGCAGACGGACCCCCATCGCTGATATTTATCCTGGCGGTGATCGCGTCCACAGTAGTTACGGGTGTCGTTCTGACCTGTGCCAGCCTCACGCTCAGTAAGAGACTCTTCCAGTTCTGCGTCAACTCTGTGCCTTCCACATTCCATCGTCTCTGACATGCTTCTTTTTATCTCCCTATGATGTTATAGGACATATTTTGTCTTGTAAAATTGCATTTCCTAGAAGAGCAAATTCAGGGGAGTTCAACATCAGTGCTTTTAGAGCTGGTAGGAACAATAATTGTGAGAACAACAGGAAAGAGTTGAAATTATAACCAAAATTAGTGACTTTAATTGTTTTTTTTTTCTTTTTTCCCCTTTTTTTCATACCCCACAATTATTTTGCAAATACAAAAAATAACTTAAAAACACTGGAGCCACTGGGCATTAGTGTTTCATCATTTAAAAAAAAAATAAAGAAAATGCTTACAAAACTGTGACATGAAAAAAACACTAGGGACAATTATGTGGCCAAATTTCATACAGCACTTTAATACTGTGGGAAAGGGCACAAGTAACAAGTACAATTGACATATACACTACCGTTTAAAAGTTTGGCATCAGTAAGTTTTTTTTTAAATACTTTAATTATAAAAAAAATAATACTTTTATTCACCAAGGAGGCAATAAATTGATCAAAAGGTACAGTAAAGACATTTAATGTAACTGAATGCTGTTCTTTTGAATTTTATGTTCATCAAAGTATGATGAAAAGATGTATCTAGGTTTTTTTGCAAAAATATTAAGCAGCACAACTGTATTTAACATTAATAATTGTTGCGACTCCAGAAGTTGTGAGAAATGCTCCAGATCAGCATTTCTGAAGAATCATGTGACACTAAAGACTGGAGAAATGGCTGCTAAAAATGTAGCTTCACCATGACAAGAATAAATTACATTTTAAAATAATAATAATAATAATATTGCACAATATTACTGTTTTCACTGTATTTTTGATCAAATAAATGCAGCCTTGGTGAGCACAAGAAAATTCTTTAAATAAACATTTGAAAATCATACTGAGCCAAACTTTTGTCTAATATGGATGACATGAATCTTCAGAGCCCCCCCCCCTTTTATGAACTATCAAATGTGTATTACAGAAGCTTTAATTCATGCTAAATAAGCTGCCAGTTAGACCTCCAGCAATATTCACATATATTCACTTGTTTCTTAACTCTTATCATTCTGCAGTTGCTCTTGCTATTAATTTCACACTCACTGTAATGAATGATAAAGTGGTTCTTTTAATATAACTTTTATGTTAGATTTTGAACAGTGTGTTTTTAATATTTGTACAAATTGCTTGCTTGTTTTTGGATCTAACTACTGTATGTAGTGTTGCACAATACCCCGTAAAGGAACAAGGAGGGAACTAAGACAGGGACTGCTGTTAACCTTAAAACATGGCCTTTGAAATTAATACATATAAATAAACAATTAAGCCAAATTATTTTCAAAACTAACTGCAGTCTCACTGATGGGCTTTTTTGTAAATGTGCGCTGACCAGTATCTTAATTATAAATGCTGCTAACTTGGGTGTTTTGTATTTGCAACAACATTTTATGCTTCAAAAAAGGTTTCAATCCCAGTACGGGACAGTGAGGGAATATTGAGGGTGTCATGATGCACTGTCCCTATAAATGTGAGCGTCTTGTGGAAGGGAAACTAAAAATTCCTTGTAGAAGTTTTTATATCAAAAGTCAAATGCAGTGACTTTGGGATACATCGAGATTATATTGATAATTACTTTGTTACATATAATTACTTAGGATATTTTATTGGCTATAATAGATAAAAAAGATATGATAACATATATGATGGCCGATATTATAAATAAATACTGTTTGCTTTTTCCTCTAACATTACAATTTAAAATGTTATGCCCAAATGAAAACTATAGACATTAAAACATTATAATATGCAGTAGAAACTTGGCATAGAAAGAGTATATTTTTGAATAGAAGAAAGAAATGACTTGCTTTTATCATCACCTTAATCTGGCCAGTGTCAATAAATAAAGATTATGGCACTTTACAATAAGGTTCTATTGACTAACTAAAATTAACCAACAATGAGCAAAACACTTTGTTACCTTTAGTTAACATCAAAAAAAAAAAAAAAAAAAAAAAAAATATATATATATATATACACTATATTGCAAAAAATATTAGGTCGCCCCCTTCTAATGAACAGGTTTGACTACTTTAGTAATTTCTATGAGTACGAATCTTAATGTTAAAGCATATAATGATATTCTAGGAAATTGTGTGCTTCTATTATTATAGCAACAGTTTGGACAGGACCCTTTTCTATTCTAACATGACAATGCCTCTGTGTATAAGGCAAGGTTCAAAAAGAAAATGATTGATTCAGTCAGTGTGGAAGAACTTGACTGGTCTGCATAAAACCAAGTCCTAATCCCAGTTTAACACCTCTGGTGTGACTGTAAATGCAGACCTTGAGCCAAAAACTCATCACCAAACACCAATGACTTGTACATACACTATATAGACAAAAGTATTGGGACACCCCCTTCTTTAGAACAGAAAAATGCACTTCCAAATCTGTGGCAACAACGATGGGAACATAATTCATGTATTTAAAAATTGTATTTCCATCTCTGTTGCAACAGTTTTGGAAGTGTCTAAAATGACTGTACACATATGTACAAGTCATTGGTGTTTGGTGATGAGTTTTTGGCTCAAGGTCTGCATTTACAGTCACACCAGAGGTGTTAAACTGGGATTAGGACTTGGTTTTATGCAGACCAGTCAAGTTCTTCCACACTGACTGAATCAATCATTTTCTTTTTGAACCTTGCCTTATACACAGAGGCATTGTCATGCTAGAATAGAAAAGGGTCCTGTCCAAACTTTTGCTATAAAATTAGAAGCACACAATTCCCTAGAATATCATTATATGCTTTAATATTAAGATTCATACTCATGGAAATTACTGAAGTTCATTACTCAAACCTGTTCATTAGAAGGGGGCGACCCAATACTTTTGGCAATGTAGTGTATATATAAAGCTGTTCATTGTTCATTCATGTTAGCTCAGGTCCATTACATAATAATAACAACAGTTTATTAAATGATTATTTTTCATTGTTAGTTCATGTTGTTAATGTATATTATTTACCTAATGTTAACAAATGGAACCTTATTGTAAAATGTTACTCAAAATTTATATTGTACATTCCTAGAAATCACTTTTACAGAAATCACTTTTACAATTTACTATAAATGTCAGGGTTCTGTCACTTCGGTCTAGTGTTATTCATGGTTTTGTGACAGAGCCCTGACACTCCCGTCATGTCCTGTTTTCATCCCGTCATGTCCTGTTTTCCTCTCATCTGCGTGCCTTGTTTCGTGTTGGAGCGTGGTGTTCAGATCCCGGCACTCATGTCGTGAGTTTCGGTTTCGTGTCGGGGTTCGGACACTCGCGCTCAATGTTCTGTCTCGTTGTGTGAGCATGCGGTCTCGAGTTCGCTCGGCCGCATGCTCTTCTGTCCACATGTGGTGTTGCACGCAGTTCGTGTTTTTATCGGCTGCGTGCTTTCATGTTGTCATGTCTTGTGTCAACACGTGGCTTATGAGTGTTCTCATTAGCTGCGTGTTCGTGTCCTGTTCTGCACATGGCTGGTGATTTGTTTTGCTGGCCATGTGCTTGTGTTTTGTGTGAGCACATGGCTTTTGTCTTAGTTTTCTGTGTGCCATGTGCTCTCATGTCAATTGTCATGACCCCACCCATCTTGTTACCTGATTATTGGTTAATTTGCCCCACCTGTGTTTATCTCGTTACCCTCCTGCTCCCTTTATAATCTCCTTGTGTTTGCAGTCCCGTGCCAGTTTGTCATCAATGTTACCGTTGAATGTATCCTGTTCCTGCCCTGCTTTGTCTTGTCCTGCCAAGCCTGCCAGCTGTCCTGTTTTTCCCCTACGGGGTAGTTTTGGTTTGTCTTGTTTTATTTTATTATAAATAAAAAGCCCATTACTCTGCAGTACTGAGTCCTCGCCTCATTCCTCCACCCAAACCCTGTCAATAAATTTCATCTAGAACCCATTTCTAGAACTCAATTTCCAAAATGCATTAAATATAATTGAGATATGCCTTAAACCAGCAGTCTGTCACATTGCTCTAACTTTATGTATATGCGATGGACTATTATCACTATAAATGCTTTATTTTTTTATTGATCATGCTTAATATCATGTATCCTCCTTATGTTTGATTAAAAAAAAATATATATTGTTTGTTTGACTTGTGCACTAACTGTAAAATGCTGTGCCATGACTTTTGTATGTATTTTTAAGATAAATAAAGACTTGTCATAAAACAAATTCCCAAAGAGAAGTGAAACAGACCTCTTAAAAGACATGTTAAAGCATGTTTTCCAAAATGTTTTGTATATTCTGCACATTATATTTAATTTTCGACAATTTATATGTACACAAAACCCTCTCAAAACTCAAATGCAAACAGCAGAGGAGGGTCTCTGGGTCCCCTTAGATAGCAGAGCTCCACTGGGCGTTAATTGTGTGTCTTCCCCTGAGCTCTCCCCCATGCAGGTTGGTAGTCTTTGCTCGGGTTTCCCCCCTCTCACCCCTAATACCTGGTCAACTTCCTGCCGGCTTCGCTTCGCGCCACTGCGCCAGCAGCCCGACGGCAAAAGGGGACCTCTCACCTCCACGCAGCGCCCTCCCCAGCAGACTACCAACCTGCATCGGGGACATGGGCAGCCTCCACTGAGGGTGAGTCCACCCTGCCTGATCACTTGCTGACAGGCCCAGAGCTTCAGTCCTCACCTGAGGGGCTTTTTTGGTTTTAAAATGCTCAGTTTTGTCATCTTGATAGAATTCCATGGGGAGAAATAAGTGCACTTGGTTGTTCTGTTTCTTTGAGAAAATTGCCATCATGCTGAAAGCCTGTTGACACTTTTAGGATGCATCACTTTCATCTTACACAAATCGCACTCTGAGACCAATAATTATGCAAATTAAGCAGGTGGAATTATTCATAAAGAGGACTTCTTAAAATCATGATCACTTTTGCTGTGTTTTTGTCTTTTTGCAGTCTATTACCGTAAGAAGAACCACCTGCATGCGGTCAGGATTCGACTACAGAGCCCAGAGTACAAGCTTAGCAAAATCCGCTCGTCCACCATAATGACTGACTACAACCCCAACTACTGCTTTGCTGGCAAGGCAGCCTCACTGAGTGAGCTTAAAGAGGTTCCACGCAAGAACATCACCCTCCTCAGGTATCTATATGCTGCTTCATACATAGTTTGAGGTCTATAGGGTTTTTAAAATATTTTTGAAAGAAGTCTCTTATACTCATCAAGACTGCATTCATTTTATCAAAAATACAGTAAAAACAGTAATATTTTGAAATAGCTTTTTTCTATTTTAATATACTTTAAAATGTAATTTATTTCTGTGATGGCAAAGCTGAGTTTTCAACATCATTCCTCCAGTCTTCTGTGTCACATGATCCTTCAGAAATCATTCTAACATGCTGATCTGGTGCTCAAGAAATATACAATTTCTTATTATTGTCAGTGTTGAAAACAGTTGTACTGCTTAATATTTCTGTGGAAACCATAACAGTTTTTTTCAGGATTCTTTGATGGATAGAAAGTTCAAAAGAACAGCATTTATTTGAAACAGAAGTCTTTTTTAAAATGATAAATGTCTTTACTGTGACATTTAATGCATCAATGCTGAATTTCAGTATTATTTCTCAAACTATTGAACAGTAGTGCATAATAGATCATTCTGAGGCTTTAAAATGTACTTTTTTCAGATTTAGCTTTTTTCTTGAATTTATTCTTCAAGACTTTGATCTTTTTTATTAATCTAGGTTAATGTTATTTATAAACATGCTATTAATAATACATTAATGCTAATTTATATTAAACAAGTAAAAAATACAGTGGTTTATGTCAAATAAACTTGGTTCATATATGACATTAACCTAGATTAATACGTTATAAACGTTTTTTTCACTCTTAGTTCTTGATACCTAATGCATTAACTGATGTTAAGGTTAAGGTGGTTGGTATCCGGAAGATTGCTACTTCAATTTCTACAATAAGTAAACTGTGAGTCATCACAGGCCAACACAGAATCTACATGCATAGAACTCCATGTTACGTGCTGTGAATTCTGCAGAATTTGAATTGAAAGTCCTACACATCCACTGTGCATTGTATGTTTGCATTATGCACTGTATATATGTTTTATTATGGTTAATTTGTTTATTCTACCAGCCACCAATAAGACTGTAATCCTCTCAGCTCCATTTAACAGATTTTATCACATTTGCATTCATTCTGCAAATTTCACAAATTATCTTCAAAGTTAATGAAAATATAACCCCAGGTTGCGCTGGTCCTGTTATTAGATTAAAATAATGTTCTGTGTTAAATACAAGTTGAGCTCTGTTGACAGCATAGGCAACGTGCTGTTGAATAACAACGAAAAATTAAACAAATTTTAGTCTGGAAGCCGGCAGTATGTATCACGTTCATAATGCAATATTCCTTTAATATTCTGTGATGACATACTGAAAATGAATTCCACATTTAAACATGTGAGTAATGATTTTTTTAACTGTAGGGCGTTGGGACACGGTGCCTTTGGGGAAGTGTACGAAGGACAGGTTTTGGGTATGAATGGAGAAAACACAGCCATGCAGGTTGCTATAAAGGTGAGTGTTCCCAGATCTGCCTTTCCCTTTGAAACCGGTTTCTGGCTTCTCTTAATTGATTCTGTGTTTTATCTCTCTCCATCCTTCTGACAGACTCTTCCAGAAATCTGTTCTGAGCAGGATGAGATGGATTTCCTAATGGAGGCTCTGATTATGAGGTATGCTTGGCTGTAACATACACTCACAGCACTGCTCTGGCCGCACATGTGTGTGACAGACAGAAAAAGACGGATCAGACATTGTCATTCCAATCCTCTGCTCTCAGTCAAACTAACTGTAGGCTATGAAATCTGTTCCTTTCTTTTTAAACGTTTGTCGCGATTAGCGGGTTCTCATCTGTTGTTTGTTTTTGAAGGTATGACATCCTCTTTAGTTAAGCAGCAGATGTTTTCTAGTGATTCATAGTCTTTAGTTAATGAACAACATCATATCCTTCATTTGCATGGGCTAGATCAGTGATTCCCTACTAGCAGATATTTAGATTTGGCTTTGTAACTTTTTAAAATAGCATAATATAACTTCTTATAAAAATCTATATGATATTTTAGTGCTGTCAAACGATTAATTGTGATTAATCGCATCCAAAATAAAGGTTTTTGTTTACATAATATATGTGTGTGTACTGTGTATATTTATTATGTATATATAAATACACACACATGCATGCATATATTTTTAAATGTTTACATGTATTTTATAATTTTGTATAATAATTTATTATATATAAATCTTTTATGTATAATTATAACATATTTTTGTTAAATATATACATGCATGTGTGTGTATTTATATATATATTGTAGGATATCAGAGACCGAATCAGACCATTTAAGAATCGAAGAATCGATCAGATTGGTGTTAGAACCACCAAAAGAGCAAATTCCAAGGAAACAGGAAGTCGTAAATCAGATTCCTAGCTCCAACTAGTTTGGAGCAAGCAAACTAACCCACTCTTTCACAGAACAGCTTGCAACATTGAGACAAAAGAACACTTATTAATAAGTCCAACACAGGAAGGAGATCGTCAAATTTGGGGCAAGTAATCAAGACTTATGGTCAGGGAGATGGCCATCACATGGGTTCCATGATAGAAAATCACGAGCTAGAGACTCTCTTGGGCGGGTCTCCCCCCCACACAAGACAAAGACTGAGACTGAAAATTCCTTAAGAGACCTTTTAACCTTTCTCTGGTCTTTGCAGAACAAGCCTCTTATCCTCCATAGAAATACACAGAGACTTTCTCTCCCATATGTACCCGAAATCATCTTAAAAGACTTATTAGCAACTAATAAGTCTTTTATGCATAACTCCATATCATGTATGTAACCCACACATTTGACTATCCTTGTTTTAATCACTCATTGTGTATGTCTTGCTTTTAATAAGTATTGAATAGCTGAAGGATTCATATTCATGTTTGGTATGTATGAGTTTGAAAAATCATGCTTTAAATGTTTCTTCCAATTAATTCTTTGTAAAATGTATCATATTCTGGTTATGGAAATCACATCCAAAGGTATGCTTTGCAAGAGCTTGTAAAGTTCGGACATGTGACTGACCAGATAACATAACATGATTTACGATTGGGGGCAGAAACAGAGCATCACCCCAAGCTAAGATAATTTCTAATTGGTCAAGACGTCCAGATGGGACGGTCTGAAAGCCGAGTTTAAAAACTCAGGACACCATCAAACCCTCTCTTCAACTCTCTTCTCTTCAAATCTCTTCTTCTTAAAAATGCTCTCTTCTCTCTAAAAACTCCCTTCTCCTTGCCACCGCGTTTTGACGCTGCTCTTTGAGCCTGCTCTGGCCCACGTGCCAGCTGCCACCACAATGAGAAGAAAACCCACCTAGTCTCGTTACATCCTTTTATTCTTTTACTTTAATTTCTTTTCTTTCCGTTGAGTTTCGTGTGCTAAGTTAAGTTTGCCAACGCCGTGTCTCCGAGTCCGACCTCGAGCGTCCGTCTAAACTTCAACCAGCCCACAACTCCGCAACTTCAGCCAAGAGCCGACGCCCAAGACGTCACTTCAAAGACTATTGAACTTCCAGCCAATCAGCAACCTGGGGAAACCTCCTTTCTGCAACGACGAAGACAAAAGGGAATCCCAGAGGCAAAGCAAGCAAGTAACCTCCAGACTTTTGCTGCATCGGTGCCGTTTAATACAAATTTTAACCTAATTGAGAAACTCAATGCGAGGGTTAAATAGTGATTGATGGTTGTTTAGGTCTAGGCAATAACACATATTGCTGTAAACTTGGGATATCACATTTTCCTACTCTTAACTCATCCTTTCCTTACTTTCTCTCTTTCCGCAACGTGTGAATGTGTGAATGCTTGTGTTCATGTGTTAGATTAGTTTACATGTCTTAGATTTATATAAATAAAATCTTATTTATATTGAAAAGAGAAGTATCTTGTGTTTTGTGCTCACAAGTTAATGTCTTAATCTGTCGATCTTGTTACTGTGCTATTAAATAGTGTTTTCACTATATTTTGGATTTTAATATCCAGTGCAGAGTTGATTGTTATACGGCTCCTTCAGTGAATCGCTGCCGCCTCAGTGATCAGCCGTGAAACAGTGATTCTGTCCAAATTCCCTATAAAATCACAAATGATTCCCTTTGAGCTAAATTAAACTATTTCATTTAAATGAAATATATATTACGTATTTTACGTTACAATATATATAGATAAAAAATGTACAGAGTTCACACACACACACACACACACATATTATGTAAACAAAAACTTTTCTTTTGGATGCGATTAATCGCGTTTAATCGTTTGACAGCACTAAATATTATATAAAATAAAAATTCTTATATAAATCTTTACATAAACTTTCTAAAATGAAACATTAAAGTTGTCAAAAGGTTAAAATCTCTTATGTAGGTATTTATTTATTGTTAATTCCTTAACACATTTTGTTCCTTTTTAAATAAAATCCAGTGTAATATAAGGAACTATTACTATATATTTATTGATGGGATTATGGGGATATATACTGTATAAGACAAAAAATTTGGAAAAAATAGCCTAAATAATGCATACATTTTAAAAATGTTATAATACATTATGAGGAAAAAAGTAAATGTATTTCAGTAAGATGATGTTAATGTTCCACCATATGGACTACTGTTTTTACAGATCTGTAAATTGTATCCCACTGTTTAGTACAGTGGTTTAAAATTTTCTCAGAGATCTGTCGCCCTTCATTTCAAGCTTTAAAATAATAATAATAATAATAATAGTCTTAATATTATTAATAAACCAAGATGAACAAAACAACCTAAACATTTTACATTACAATAACTGGAACACAGTCAAATATTCATTTGAAATGACCTAATCACTCAGTTCTATGGTGACATGCTGTGATGTTGTGTAAGTTGAGTTGACAGTTCTTCTGAATAGCTCATTTGGGTTTTCCATTCCTTCACTCTTTTGTGCCTGCAGTAAGTTCAGCCATCAGAACATTGTGCGCTGTATTGGCGTCAGTCTGCAGATCCTGCCTCGCTTCATACTGCTGGAGCTCATGACAGGAGGAGACATGAAAACTTTCCTCAGACTAAACCGACCCAGAACTGTGAGTGTTTGTGTGTACTGTATTTGAGTGTATAGACATCATACTATCCTCTGTGTCTCAGTTAGCATTTCTCATTTTTGCTGTCATTTGTTGCTTTGCCAACATATGTGGAACATACTTTGCAGTAGAAAACAACAGAATTATGAATAACAAATTCCATTTTTTATGACGAGAGGTAAGATAAGCACAAATTAAATACAAAACAATTCTCTAAAAGAACTTTAAAATGTACAATCTTGTCTTTCCACAGAATCAGCCGTCTTCTCTAAGTATGCTGGAGCTTCTGCATATGGCCAGAGACATCGCACTTGGCTGTCGCTATCTAGAAGAGAACCATTTCATCCACAGGTGTTTTTTTTTCCAGCCAGACCTGACTGAACTTTGCCCTAAAGTAGCCTTCATTGTCTCAATAAGTGGAAATCATTCTTCAGTGAATATATAGATGTCATTAACTCTCTGCAGCCCTTGACCTTGACGTCTTGCACAAGTCAATTGTGTATGTCTGATGTGTGTTTCAGGGACATTGCAGCACGAAACTGCCTTTTGACCTGCCCTGGTCCAGAGAGAGTGGCTAAAATTGGAGATTTTGGGATGGCTCGAGATATATATAGGTGCTGTCATCAAACGTCTTGTGTGGTTTAATACCTGTCAAGTATAATAACAAGCACAGACACTGAATTTTATACTTTGTATTGCAGGGCGAGTTACTATAGGAAGGGTGGCCGTGCCATGTTGCCAGTCAAGTGGATGCCACCTGAAGCCTTTCTAGAGGGCATTTTTACGTGCAAAACTGACACCTGGTAATATCAGTTCTGCTTTACTGAAAGACCTTCTTAAAGAACTTTCTTTTACATCAGTTATATCAGTTTATAGGTGTAATATTTATTCAATTATTAATTAATATCATGAAATTGTTATTAAATATTATATATTTATAATATAGAATTAGAGCAGCGACCTGAGGCCAGATGTTGGGGTCATTACATGCAATTTGTCTCCATCTGCAGGTCTTTCGGGGTACTGCTGTGGGAGATTTTCTCTCTTGGATACATGCCTTATCCCTGCAAGACCAATCAGGAAGTACTGGAGTTTGTAACAGGTGGAGGTCGTATGGATCCTCCTAAGAGCTGCCCAGGCCCTGTGTAAGTAACAATAACAGCTTTGAGAATGGATTTTGGGCCTAACTTGAACTTAAATAAATGTAAAAAATGTAACTTAAAAATTGTTCTGTTTTAGTTATCGGATCATGACACAGTGTTGGCAACACTGTCCAGAACACAGACCAAACTTCTCGACTATTTTAGAGAGGATCAATTACTGTACACAGGTATAACAGAGTCAGAATTTTACAGATTTTTGATTTCAATATAATATATTAGGTGGTATATGAGAAGTTTTCAAACTTTTTGCTGTCAAGGTCCACCCTTCCTAAAACTATATTATTTTGTATAAACACCCATGTATACTGTTTCAGAAATATTAAGCAAAATATTATAACATAACATTATAATATTATAAACACAACATGTTTCCAAAATGAGATAATCTGCGTTTAAATTTTTGTAAAAATGTATTTGTGTAACATCTTTTTCAGTAAATATTATTCAAAAATAGGCTTGTAACCAGTGTTATTTTAGTATTATTTATATACTACTATTATAATATTTATTAATATTTTGAAATAGCTTTTATTTTTAGATTTTTCCTTTCATTTTAATTTAGTTTAAGTTGTAAAAATTTTCTTTTTTATTTCTATTTAGAATTTTTTATTTCCATTTTAGTTTTAGTAATTGTTATACTTCAAATTAAACATATGTTTTAAAATTTAGATTTAATTTATTTTATTTCAGCTTTATTTTAATTCATTAAAAAATATTTGGTAACACTTTACTTAAAGCCTTTATGTATAATGCATTATAAAGGGTCATTAAAGGCTATAATGCATTAAAATTATTCATAATGTGCTTTGTTATATATTATATCTTGTTATAAATAATCGTAACCGAATTTAAAATGCATAGTGTAACAATGAATTGATAAGTGTTATAATGAATTAACTGTGGTTACAGTTATTCATGAGATTGTACAATGCATTATAAGGTGGATTACAAGGCATAATTAATGCATTAAAACTGCTTTTATAATGCATTATATATAAAGGCTTTAAGTCAAGTGTTACCAAATGTAATTTTTAATAGTTTTAGTTATCTGTAATGTTAACAACACTGCTTATAAACCCCAGTGGCAAGGAGAAACTAAAAAACACTTCTTTTTCTTCACAAAACTACAAATTAAAATGTTATTTAATTTCTTACTTTTAAATACTTCAACAGAATAAAATAATCATGATTTTTATATGAATAATAATGAAAACCCCAGACTTAAATCTCTCGTGTTGACCCTTTTTGACTATTCTGTCACCTTTTTCTCCACTTCATCACTCTTCATCATGCATCCTATGATCTCTCAGGACCCTGATGTCATCAACACCCCTCTTCCAGTGGAGTATGGTCCAGCTGTCGAAGAAGAAGGTGGCACTGTGATCCGTCCTGAAGGATCAGGCAGTATGACCCCTCTTCTAGTGGCCCACTCTATGTCCCAGGATGCCTCCTCTCCACTGGGCATCACTGTTGCAGCCCCACAAGCCCTCAAACCTACAAAGCTACAAAGACCGGTCCATCTTGCACAGGAGGTGGGCACGTACCGAGAAACTTTAGAGCCGTGTTGGGCTGAACCGGTTCCTGCTCCTGGAGTCTGTCCAGGACAATGGCTTCAAGTCCCAGAGCACCGGCCGTGCTCTAGGAGCAGTTCATCATCAGGCAGCCAGAAGCTAAAGAATAAAACCAAAAACCTTTGGAACCCCACCTACGGTTCCTGGGTCCTGGAGAGCTTTGGACAAGGGAAGACGGCCCTGTGCCACACCCAGTCCATGCCTCTGTCTTGCAACCCCATGTCTATGCCTGTCCCGTCCTCTACCTCGGAGCGCATTGACACTGGAGTAGAAGTTAACGCAAATGTCTCGATGTCCCCACTTCCGTTTGCCACATCCTCCCAGACCGCATTCAGTCCGACAGGGACTTCCTCTCAGAAGGGTCCAACAGGGGCTACGAGCGGCTCGCTCGCTGCGGTTACGGACTTGGCGAAACTCCAGAGCTTCCCGTGTGGCAACGTAAACTATGCGTACGACGAGCAGAGCTATGAGACTGAGAGTTTGCCTGTAGTTGTGTCCAAATCTGTGGAGCCCAGCACCAGCTCTTCAGCTACATCTTCACTGGCTTCCCTCGGCCTGTCTACGACATTTACCCACAAACCACTGGTGAAGCGCCATGCTAGCTACGGACATGAGGATGTAAGGAGGTACACCCTGTCTGAGAAGCCCACGAGGGACAGGGATTCTGGCTTTTCCTTGTCTGAAGACCTCAGTGTCACCCCCGTGTAGCATTGAAGAACGATCTGTCTGAGGAAATGATGTTATTTTGTTTTTGGCACAAAGATATTTTACTGCAATAACTGCAGTGGATTAGCTAGAGGCGGAATGGCAGGTTAAGGCTGGAATACACTAACTTTTAAAACCTGAATAGATCTGAATAGATTCTAAAATCTGAAAAGATTTTAAAACATTAGGCATCATACACTTAAAGGCGTAGTTCACCCAAAAATGAAAATTCTGTTATTAATTACTCACCCTCATGCTGTTCCAAACCTGTAAGACCCCCGTTCATCTTCAGAACACAAATTGAGATATTTTTGATGAAATCCAAGAGCAAGGGTACTACCATGGTCAAGGCACAGAAACGTAGTAAGGACATCATTAAAATAGTCCATGTGACATCAGTGATTCAACTGTAATTTTACAAAGCTACAAGAATACTTTTGGTGCGCAAAGAAAACAAAAATAATGACTTTATTCAAAAATTCTTCTCCTTCACATCCCATCCTCCGTCATTCCGCCAAGTCATTATTTTTGTTTTCTTTGCGCACAAAAAGTATTCTCGTAGCCTGGTAAAATTATGGTTGAACCACCGATGTCACATGGACTATTTTAATGATGTCCTTACTACCTCTCTGGGCCTGGGAACAGTTCAGTTGCATTGCTGTCTATACAGGGTCAGAAAGCTCTCAGATTTCATAAAAAATATCTTAATTTGTGTCCCGAAGATGAATGAAGGTCTTACACCGTGTCCTAACTACACGCGACGCGACAACATTCCAGCGAAACGCAGTTTGGCTGTCCACACTACACGCGACGCGACAGCGCGACGCGACAGAATCAATCAAATATCACAGCCAATCAGAGCAAGTAGGGCGGGCTCTCTTGAAGCGCACTGCACTCGCAACGAAATGGATATGTTTATAATCTAATTCACAAATATTAAACCTTTTTAAAATTATTAATAGTACATACTGAGTGACTGAGACCATCTTTGTCATGGAATACGCTTGTTGGTTCGCACTGATTTCGCAGTTTTAACGTACATCTTATTTACAAGATTACTAACTAACGTTATCTGTTGTTGCTTTCAGTATGGCTATAACGGTCACGCAGAACGATATTCAAACTCACATTAGACACGTTTAACTCTGAATAAAGCACATAATCAGTACCTGAGATTATCACTGTCATTATTTGTATGTTGTTGTTCCAGCGCGACGTCGCGGAAATAGAAACCGTTTCTAAATTAGGAAATTTCGCGTGTCGACAATGTGGGGCTAGTTAGGACAAAACTCTGATTAACATGGAAAAGCATGCTTTACCTTTTTATCGCGTGTCGCTGCTGCCACAGTCAGGCAGTTAGACACTGTGTTACAGGCTTCAAAACCCACATCAGCGTGCAATTAATGACAGAATTTTCATTTTTGGGTGAACTAACCCTTTAATGACTGAAGATGCGATCACATTTTTTTTTACTTTTTTTTTTTTTTTTGCAAAAAATTTCATTGTGAATAGTGTAGTGATGTATGAAGCAGAGCTCACACCAATGTTTTCTGTTGGTCGACATAGTGATCCATGTGATTAGCTTCTGCATGGGGAAATCTTTCGCCCTTGTGAAATTCCTGATCGAGTGGATTCATACTGAAATTGACTGGATTTTGCCTGCTAAAAACTTTGCAGAAGAACTCCAGGACAGTGTGACCTCACCCTGAAGATCACAAACTATCAGACTTTCAAGTCATTCCAAAAACAACAAAGTCATGCAGAAACATGTGCCTCGTTGATGGAGATGCATGACAAATGAAAACAACGTGTTCTAAAATTGCCTTAAAATATCAAACATGTTTGATATCCTCCAAATGGAATGGAATCATGCTCTGAAGCTAAAAAATCAGTCTGTATCCATTTTACACTACGCAAATTTCTGCGAAATCTGTGACCGCCAAAATATGCAGACTTTCCGTAATTTGAATCATCCTCGTCCAGACGGCGAATCGGGGCAAAGATCTGAGCAAAAGTTGTGTAGTGTATTCCAGCCTTTAATTACTGCCAGTTGGAAACTATGTGCGAGAGACTACATTAATGCTGTGTGGTACCAAAGACATGAGGAGTCGTAGCTCTCCTGTAAATGGCTGATGGTTTCTATGGAAACTTCCACTTGGCTAATAGCAGCCCTTTTACACTGGATTCTCATCTACTGTCAACACTGTGAAAACACATGATGTTCACTTTAAGGACCACATTAAATGAGAAGTCCTTTTCTACTGATTAGTCATAATTAGCAATGAATATATATGTAGGTTTAGATGTCCTTTACGAATTTGCATTTTGCAGCTGGTTTTAAGTGTATATTACAAGAAGATCCAAAGCATGTTCAGACCTCACATAAATGGAAAATCATACTCCATGCCACATAATGATCAGTCACAAAATCTAGTAAAATTTAATTAATTTGTTTAAAGTATTTGCCTTTTTAAGTTAGAGTGACTTGACAAACTTTAAAAGAAATACAAAAAGTTTGTCTAAAAAAAGGACAGTAAACCAAAAAAAAGAAAAGAAAATTGTCATTATTTGCTTAACCTCAAGTTGTTCCAAACCTGTATAACACTGATTCTTTGATATTTTCAAAAAAGTGTTTTTTGAAAGTCAATATGTTGTTTTGGACTAGTTAATGTCTGTATTTTTTTCTCATTTATAAAATCATAGAAATGCTATCATAGATATTTCTTTTGATATTCACTGCTATCCACCTTATTTTTCCCGTAAGTGTGGGTACGGCCATTTGTAAATTAAATAAAACACAGAGTATCATCTTTTGTGTTCTGCAGGACAAAGTAAGTCATACAGATGTGGAATGACATGGAGATGAATAAATGATGACAATTTTTCTTTTTTGGAGTAAACTGTCCCTTTAAATCTTAGCACTACCACCAGTTACTCAGAGGTACCGTAAAAAGGTGACAGTGTGTTGCAAAGTATTAGTAATACAGAAATGCTGACAGAACACCCCTTTAATCTCAGATCAGGTGGACTTTACAGGGAGTTTTGACTAGAAAGTAGCATTAATGACCATTTATTTAGACTAGATTTAGTGTTTTGTCCTTTGTTTTGTCTGCTGTTAGTTTTGAAAAACAACACATTTACAAACAGTATGTTCCCTTTTCACTGTGGGTGTGTTTTGTGTGAGAAATGTTGAGATAATTGTGAGGGCTTCACAAAGGTGTTGCACCGAATGTGTTAGAAGTAAATGAGGCATGTGACGCGGGGTGTAATTGTCATGGCTGCTGTGGAAATTGTATTGATTTACATGTCAAAGCACTCCTTTAGGGAGCTGTCAAAAGACAACCATTTTTTGCAATCTATTTTTTTAGTACCTTTCCCTCAAAAATAAGTAAAGAGAAGTGCATTTTATCTTTAGCTACCCTATGTGAACTGTGACTATGTAGATCACCTGCAGGAAAATTCGAAGTATTACAGCAAACACAATCATAAGCCGCGTAACACCTCAGTGTGCATAATATGATGCATGAAAAGTTTGATTTCGAGATTATTCTTAGGTATTATTACTAATTATTCTCAAATATTTTATTACATATTGTAGTTATTAGGTAAATAATGTTTTTCATGTGACAAGATTTATTTGTGTGTGCATTTATTAGTTATTTTAGTCAGGGACTGCTGAGAAAAGCCTTATGCAAATTTACAGACGGATGAGACTAAAGTGTATTAGCACAATCTTGCGTTTATTTTTGTCTTGTTTAACCATTTAACGTTTCATATTTTGACTGTCTTTTAAAGAGCTTACTTTTTTATCCCTTTTTTTTTTTGTAGGATACTGGATAGAAGGGTAGAAATAGTTTTACTTTAGCCAGGAAAATGTGAGTGCTGTATTCTTGGATTAATATTCCTTTCACACTGAACTAACCCTTATGATATGTAGCTGTAATATTTAATCTCAGTTTTATTGGTGTTTGTTTTATTATTATTATTATTATTGTTGAGGTTATCACTGCCAATGTTGTGCATGTGTCTTGCTTTTTATGGAAGACTTTGCAGGGGTTCATAAAGTGAATTTTAACATACTTGTACTACTTGTATTTTTTATGTTAAAAGATGGACATTGCTGCGTAATAGCAAACTTTAAATAAATTGTTTTTGACTATAATCCTGATATGAAAGACAAAAATTAATTTCAGAAATACAGAATGATTTTTGAGCAGATGTTTTATTTGTCATAAACATACTGCACAGGGAACACTGTAACAAAACTCACTTGCCCCCCTAAACAAAATAGTGTCACAAGGTTAAGTTTGTCTGATAAACACTTTCAGTGGTGTGCAGGTATAGAAAATTACAACCCAGGTTCTTAAACCGTAAAACCAATACAATATATCAGTGTAATCATCCGAAGAATTTATAAGACCACCCTTGATTGATCACTGCAGTCCAAGCGATTAATATCATCCTATTGTACTATAAATGCCCTAGTGTTGTGCATCATTCACACTGTATCGCTGTATATGCATTCTAATATAACACACTTCAAAGCATGTGCTGCACCTATGGAAGCCTGTTTCCACCACTGAATAAAAAATAAAAAAGGTAATTGTGACTTTTTATCTCAAAATTCTGACTTTTTTTCTCACAATTGCGAGTTAAGTCAGAATTGTGAGATAAAAAGTCAGAATTGCGGGATATAAACTCGCAATTGTGAGAAAAAAAGTCAGAATTTTGAGATAAAAAACGGCTAAAAACACATCTGTTCTATCTTTATTTGACCCTGTAACTCTATCACTCTCTATTCTATTCTAATCTGTCTTTTAAAAAAAAAAAAAAAAAAAAAAAAAAAAAAAAAAAAAAAAAAAAAAAAAAAAAACACACACCCTTGACCCTCTATCAACTACATATTTATTCTCTAACTGCTACTTTTTCTTTAAAAACTAACACTAGCTTTCTTTTTTCTATTCTATCTACTTGTTTTCCTTGAGAAAAAAAAAAAAAACCCTTGCTATGTGTACTGCGTTAGGCTAACCGAGACTTGTCATATGCTTGCATGTTGTTGCTCTTTTGTTGATTTTGATTGCTTCTATTGTCCTCTTTTGTAAGTCGCTTTGGATAAAAGCGTCTGCTAAATAACTAAATGTAATGTAAATGTAAATAAGTCAATGATTCTGAGAAAAAAAAGTCAGAATTGCAAGACGTAATCTCGCAATTGTGAGAAAAAAGTCAGAATTTTGAGATAAAAAGTGACTTTTTTCTCACAATTGTGAGTTTACATCTCACAATTCTGACTTTTTTTCTCAAAATTGCCTGATACAAACTTGCGATTCGGACTTTTTTTCTCAGAATTTTGAGATATAAACTTGCAATTGTGAGAAATGAAGTCAGAATTGCAAGATATAAATGGGCAATTCTGACTTTTTTCTCACAATTGCGAGTTGAGTCAGAATTGCGAGATATAAACTTGCAATTCTGAGAAATGAAGTCAGAATTGTGTGATATAAACTCGCAATTCTGAGAACATAGTCTTTTTTTCTCAGAACTGAACTTCATAACTCGTAATTGCGATTTGAGAAAAAAAAAATTTCTCAGAATTGTGAGATATAAACTCGCAATAGCAAGAAAAAAGTCAGAATTGCAAGATACAAACTCACAATTGTGAGAAAAAACGTCAGAATTGCGAGTTTATATCCCGCAATTCTGACTTTATATTTCGCAATTGTGAGTTTATATCTCACAATTCTGAGAAAAGAAGTCACAATTATGAGATGTAAACTCGCAAAAAAGTCAGAATTGTGAGATAAAAAGTTGCAATTACCTTTTTTATTTTTTATTCAGTGGCAGAAACGGGCTTCCATTGCACCTACACTTTAGTTTGATGGCACTTTAAGAAAGTCAGTTATGCAATGTCAATTTGACCCTTCGCAAAGACCCACCCCTCTCCGTTACTGTTGCTATGTTAGACAAGCCTTGCTGCTCTCACGCCATACATCATGTTCTCACACAGTGAAAAATACATCGTGGAGCAAAGAGGAAACTGACAGACGAGACAGAGCAAGTTACTTTATGTATGAAACAAAGTCTCAGCTTTCAAATTTTGCCATTTTATCAAGAAATTCGAATGATAAATACCGTTTTGTGGCTCTTTAATGTGTCAAGACAGATCGCAGTAGTGCCTCAGTTCAAGCGGCACGTGAACCGATTGTCTTTTCATATTTACTGGTTAAAGCATGAAATAAACATGAATGACATTAGAAGGTATTTATTTCAACCGCGGAAAGATGTTAGTATACACCATTTTTCAAGTTTAAGGCAACCGACGTTAAACTACTCTCCTGTCTGGATTGTTTGTTGGACAAAATGAGCGGATTTGTCAATCAAACTTCCTGCGAAGGGTCAGTTGTTTGACTAGTGTTTGCTGGGCCTAAACATTGAGCAATGTTACATACAACTAACTTTGATTCTGTCTTATATGAAGTGCGCAGAAATAAACAATTGTTTTTGATAGATTCCAGCATGAAAACCCAGCCAAAAAACTGAACAAGCTGATTTTGTTCCTCATGATCTTAAAAAGTTAACAAACTAAATTTTGTTTTCAACCTTTTTTGTTGAGCTTTGGGGAAGAGAAACTGTATGCATAATGGCGACAAACAAATTAGCATTTTTCAAAACCATGATCATGGTGAAATGCTTTTACAGCTTAATACTGTAATGGACTTTGTCTCTGGTAGCCTCCCTATAATACACTGCAGAAAGTTTATAAGTGTCTATCGGAATGCCGTTGCTGTCACTCGGACAGTGAGAAGTTCGCAGTAAGAAGGTCACTCCCTGGCCAATGAGGAAAGGGTGTGCAGCAGGTTGTCCAAGCCCCATAAGTATCCGTCTTCTCGGTTGCCCTCCTCCCAGGGTCTGTAGTGATCCAGGTTCTGTCCGTCTAGGAGAGGTGTGGTCTTACCAAAATCAATGAGCCAGACTTCAGCTTTCTCTGTGTGATCGTGAATGAAGAGAAGCGAACTCCCAATTACCTTAAAGACACGAAACATTATTGAGGTGGGCCATATCATATGTAAAATCAAAATAGTTTTTATATTGAAAAGTACCATTCAAACATTTGGGATCAGTAAGATTTTGTAATGTTTTTGAAGGTCTCTTATGCTCAACAAGGCATTTATTTGATCAAAAATACAGTAAAAACAGTAATATTGTGAAATACTGTATTATTATAATTTAAAATAACTTCTTTCTATTTTAATATATTTAAAAATGTAATTTATTTATGTGATGGCAAAGCTGAATTTTCAGCAGCAATTACTTCAGTCTTTAGTCACATGATCCAACAGAAATCATTCTACTATGCTGATTTGCTGCTCAAGAAGCATTTCTTATTATTATCATTGCTGAAAACAGTTGTGCTGCTCAATATTTTTGTAGAAACCATAAAGCATTTTTTAGGACTCACTTAATAGAAAGTTAGGCAGAACAGAATTTATTTGAAATATAAATCTTTCATAACAAAGGCCCAGATTTACTAAACAGGGCATAGAGCGCAATTCCATGAAAAATGGGAGGGGAAAATTCTGTGTGTTATTTACTGACAATGCGCACATTAAAGATTTCTATTAATGACCAGCGCATTCTACCAAGAGCAGTTCAAATTAGCACCTGCTTTAAGACATGCTTTTTTGGGCATTAAATGATGGTGGAAATACCAGTAATTTGACGAGCGCAAATGTTAGTAAATTGCGTTGCGTGATTCATTTTAATACTCTCCTCCCATAAATTTTGCGTCTGAAAGGGAAACTCCTTCAAATGCATATTCAATAAGGTCAGGTGCAAAAATAACTGTTTCCACACCTTTTCAGTGCTAATTCTTCACTGTGCGTCTTTAGTAAATCCTGACTATTATTTTAACACCAAAAGACAGTTTGCACTGGCACAAGCTGTTAGTAAATCTGTCCCTAAATGTCTTTACTGTCACACTTTTGATCAGTTTAATGTGTCTTTATTGTATTCATTTCTTTCTGAAAAATCTTACCCCAGACTCCCAATAGTGCACCACAGTGCAATATAACATTAATAATACGGTGCATAATAAATAAAATAAATATATATTCTTAGACATTAAGTAGCTAGACATAATTTTGAAAATCGTTAACAACTCAATACTTTTTTTAACCTTTTTTAAGTTAACTAATTAGATATTAAATGTAAGTGTATTGCAGTACAGTACAGAATTAATAAATAATATAGTAGAATATATAGTACTGTATATATTGTGGTTAGAGATTAATATTAATTGGAAAATTGCACAACTACGGTAAAACTCTTTACAGAAAAAAAATCTTGTACTTTACCTCGTGTTTGTTGAAGAACTCTGATGCCTTCAGTGCCTGTTTAATATCTTCAAGCCTTGTAATGTAGGAGTTCTGTTGAAGGAGAAGGTGAAGGAGAGGAACACAACATTGATATTTAACTAGAATTATGCTTAAGGTTATTTTTTCAGTATTCACTGGAGTGAGGCTACAATTACGCAAGGGCACCTTGTAGGTGCAGTTAATTTCAGATTTTTTTCTTTGAGGCATTAGCTTTCTTCGCTTGTTTGTTTTCAATAAAAATGTATCCTGTAAATGTAATGATTTTAAACTATATGGACCCCATACTGAACAGATGAGCTTTTATGATACTGTTTTAACTGCCTTATGTGAGCATCACAGAGTAAATGATATCTGGACTTTTTACATCAGACGTATATATCCTGGATACAAAGTACTTAAGGTGTTCATTAAGCCACAAAGAGAACATTGTTCCATTGAAATGTAGGTGTGCATGCATTATGTCACAGAACAGGTTGGTCAAGTTCTCAAGAACTCACGCACAATTATGTTTTTATTGCCTTCAACGAAATCCTTAAAGACCTGAATGACGTCTTCCTTTGACCGGGTCTTTTTGAAGTCTGTGTTGCAGGTTTCCCCTCTCTGAAATAAGAAAACAATGTATTGTATTATTGAATGTAAAAGTAAAAAAGTCAGATGAAGAGCTTTTACTGACAAAAACAGCAGTTTGAGGATAACACAGTGCTCCCATAGTCATAGAAAAACATGGAAATAACTGGAAATTTTAAAGTGAGTGGAAACCTTGTTAATGTCCATATGCTCTCACAAAAGGTCCAAAAGCTGTCACTGGGGCTGTACCTTTTCAAAAGGTACACTTTTGTATCTTTTAGGTACTAATATGTACACTTTAGGTAGTAGTATCTTTAAGGTACCAATATGGACCCTTTAGGTACAAAAGTGTTCCTTTTGAAAAGGTTCTGCCCCAGTGACAGCTATTGTACCTTTTTTCTGAGAGTATACAAAACATGTCAGTTAATACATTAATTCTTGTATAGTGTTTAAAATTATTTGTAAATGACCTTAGACTAATTTATGTTAGCACATAAAATAACCAAAATATAACTTTGATTTATTACATTATTTTATATATTAATAGTTATATATAATTATTATTACATTATTACATTATATATGTAATTATTATTCATATAATTATTATTACATTATATATTAATAGTTTTGTTATTATATGATATTTATTATATTTTTGTATTATTATCAATTTTTCTAACATAGAATAATATTTTATTTATTTATTTATGCATTTAATATTAAGTTTTATTATTATTTATTATTAATAATAATATAGAATATTATTAATTAATATTAACCATTGTATTTATGTCCATATTTAATAGTTTAATATGAATATTTTTTATTTTTTATTTATTTTTTATTTTATTTTTTATTTTTTATTTATTAATATATAATAGTAATGGTTTTGTTAAATGCAAATGTATTTACTTATATTAATAATTGCATATTAATAGTTTTATTGTCATTTATTATTATTAGCTATTATTAATAATATTATTATATTTATAGTTAATAGGTTTGTTAAATGTATTTATTTACTTAACAGTGTAAACTTGGTACAAGTTTCAGTATCCTGGTTTTCAGCTGAACTTGTGAACAAGCAGGCTGTGATTTTTAGGCACTGTGGCTACCTTGATACCCTCAATGCGGAAGCCCAGAGTGTTAGTAGAGCTGAGACTTTCTCTCCACTGCATATAGCGTGGTTTGGTAACAGCCCTCTGTTTCTTCTCCTGCGCTGTAGGAGCCTCATTGTCCACCTCCAGCATCTTATTATACAAGTCTTCACGCAGCTTTGGCTTCACCCTTGCCCGCACCAACTCCTCCTCCAGATATGTCCTGAAAGAAAGAAAGAAATACAAAAAGAAAGAAAGAAAGAAAAGAATGAAGTAGATTTTTAAATAACCTATTGGAAAGGTCAATTAATCATGCCTGAAATGTTAATTCAGTCATCAGCAGTTTTTATTTTTTGCAAGCTTGAACTTTACTTGAATTCCTGTGTGAGAAGAGGAAGTCACCAAGGGACTCCTAACACAAAATGTCTCTCAGTCCGTAAAAGAATGTGTGAAATGCGTGAGAGAAGGAAGCCCTCAGGGACGCCCTGTGTCTGCCTCGCTAAGTGTGCATCTAAGTTTTGACTGCATGTGCACAGGAAGTGGTTATTATTGTTGTGCGAGGGCCTCTCTCTCTCCTCATGAGCTCCACCCATCGCCCTGACAGGATGCAGGCCAACAACCAGAACAGGTGTTTCAGCAGGCAGAGTAAACCTGCCATGCACCATATATTAGTGCATGACTATAAAAAGGAAAGAATTACACATTAGCAAACCAAGTAATACTTTCTGTGTTTAATAACGATCATTTTAATATATTATTACTATATTAAAAATACCATTATATTAATAGTATATATATTTCAATATTTGCACTGCTCTTTCTATTTTAAATAAAGGCTATGACCTTTCGAATAATTAAAGTATCCTGATGAAATATGACAAAGTCCTGACAAAAATATTGAGCAGCACAATTGTTTTCAGCATTGATAATAAAAAGAAAAAAAAAATCAGCATATTAGAATGATTTCTGAAGGATCATGTGACACTGGAGACTGGAGTAATGGTTGCTGAAAATTGCATTGCATTGCATCGCATCACAGCAATAAATTACACTTTAAAATATATTAAGATAGAAAATAGTCATTTTAAACTGTAATAATATTTAAAACACTTTTAAACACTTAAAACACTTCAGACTTAAAATCTTACTAACCCTAAACTTTTGATCAGTATTGTATATCATTAATTTTATTAATTAACATGTATATGACTTTTTTATCTTAGGTAGTTAAATTTAAAGTGATTTGCATAATTCATTTGGCTTGCATTTTATTTGATTGGGTGGTTCTGTGACTATTCTTTTAAAGTTGAATCAATGGTTTGATCATACAGAAAAAGTCAAACTTATGAAGCTCTAAATGTGATTTTCCACATGCATTCCTTGTATCACTTGTAAAAATGATAATATACAAATACATCATAAAAAATAAAATTAACAAATGACACTCAAAATATATAAAGTAAATTCCTTTCTTTGGCAATAAATAAATAAATGAACAAACCCATTACTCTACCTCACTCCCATCTTGCAGTCCATGACGTTGGGTAAATCAAACTTGGCCAAAAGGTCGTTCATTTTGAGAAAAAGCTCTCCGTCTCTCTTGACCACACCATAGTAGCTGGGCACGAAGGAATGCAAAGCATCCTCTTTCAGCCTCTCAAAACACAGCTTCTCATTCTCTGAGAACTTCTTCAGTATGGAGCCCTCATCCCCTGCTTTAAAGCTGCCTGGGCAGAAACACAAACACAGACAAAAGATGACTGGAGTCACTGGAGCACATAATCAACACTGAGCCGCACAGCCAGCCAACCCAATCTTAGTCAGGATGTGTGCCTTAATCATCTGTTAGTGAATATGAATATTGCATGATGACGGTGCACACATGCATAGTGTTGAAAAGGGTAAATCATTTATGTTTGATATCTGAAGGTGTAAGATGTGTTGATCAAAATAAGTTCATATGTACACTGTCATGGTTCTTGCCATGTGAATATGCATGAGTCAAGTGTCATCACATAACACTACTCATAACCACTTCCCTAAAATGGTATCAAATGTCTGTACTTCCTCATGTATATGAAAAAAATTGTGCTGTTTACAATAAAACAGCCAGAAGACACGAGCTAAAATCGGTGGCATTTTTGCCAATGAAGGAAGAAATCTGTCTCCAAATAAATCTGATGGAGACAATTACTGAGCGCACAAAAAGAAGTTAAAAACTACAAATAAAAGCAAAGCTGCATGAAGTATACCCTATTTTTGATTTTTAATTTATATACAAAAATAACTTCTTTCTAAATAACTACAGAGTAAAAAGTATACTCAAGTCTGATTTGGCTTTAATAATTGCTTTCTAAAATAATACTAATAACTAAAATAAGAGCGTAAAAAAAATTCCATGTCTGACTTGAGGTAAATAATTATTTATAATAATTATAATAATAATTTGTTTAAAAAAGACAATGTAAATATTGAATTATTATTTGCTTTTTGATAGTCCCAAATATTGTTAATTGTTGTCCCATATGCAATTACCCCGGAAACTGTGCAAACTGTGTAAATATGGAACTGAAACATAAATTTACGTTGTACTAAAATGTGTAGCTTTTTGGGGGAGGGTTTACCTTTATGGCCTGCTAACTGAACCCAGGACAGTCGTTTTCGCTGTGAGGTCAGTAAAGGGCAATTGACAATAGTCTTCAGCTTCCACCAGGCATTGCTTTGCTGAAACACATTAAAACATAATCGTCCATGACTATGAAATAAGTGCATTAAATATTTCAAATACTCTGCTGTAAATAATACTCAACCCTTGACCACCTGACAATAAGTCTGAGATAAAAGAAGTGTGACCAGTGACCGAAACCAACTGACAGTGTTTTTTAAACACTGCACAATGTTCCTTAAGTGTGTGAGACTGAGTCATACACACATGGTCTCAGTTAGAGCTGTGAAGCTCTGTAATCTAGCACTTCAGCCCATAACATAGACGTCTGGTTTGCTGCCCATTTCAAATAAGCATTCTGAAAAACATTTCTGTTCATTTCAGGAGCAACATTTCCATAGCACGCTGTCTCTTAGCTGTTTCTTGAAGTCAATGTGAATTTCCGTTCACAACACCTTTTAGTTTGATTATGTGGCATACTTCCGACTGAACCAGGTGAACCAGGAGATCCAAATGTATCCACTTCCAAATAGAGTCAATTCTGATTTAGTCAATTTTTGATTTTATAGTCATGATGTAACAGAGGTAGCGACAGATCTTATCTTCTATATTGTGAGGTAAATCGGATTAAAACAGATTAGTGGAAAAGAAAAAATTCAGTGCAGGACTTGGCTCTATCTATCGCTTGTTGACTGGATGGAGGCAGATCTAAATATAACCTTGTAGTCGTGATTGTAAAAGTTGTTTTACCAGAAGACTGAGTTATGACATCTTGATAAAAATGATGAGGTAAAAAAAAACATGCATGGATGATTTGTTCACAATAATATCAATGACACAGGACTGCTCAATTATGGCAAAAATGTATACACACACACTGCCGTTCAAACGTTTGGGATCAGTAAGATTTTTTATGTTTTTAAAGAAGTTTCTTATGCTCATTAAGACTGCATTTATTTGATGAAAAATACAGAAAAATATTGTTTCAATTTAAAATAACAGTTTTCTATTTCAATTTCTATTTTAATATAAAGCTGAAACAGTTGTACTGCTTAATATTTTTTTTAGATTCTTTGATGAATAAAAAGTTCAAAAGAACAGCATTTATTTCAAATAGGAATCTTCTGGAACACTACTGTTCAAAAGTTTGGGGTCAGTACATTTTTTGAAGAAATTAATACTTCTAATCAGCAAGGATGTGTTAAATTGATAAAAAAAGGTGACTTTGTTAGAAAAGATCTATTTTGAATAAATGCTGAATCCTGAAAAAAGTATCACAGGTATCTCCACACAAACATATTTAAATAAATAATTTAAAATAAACATTAATTAGATTAACAATAATTTGATATTCTCTTGTTTTCAGAAACATTGGCATCCAAAAACGTAATTGGAAAAAAAAACCAACTAAAATGATTAATTGCTTAGCCATACAATAACATGCATTTAAAATTTCAGTTGCATGACAACTTTAAGTTAATAGTTTAGATATAAATATTCATTATATTTTACCATTAAATATCATGTACTGTACCTTCAGTGTTGGGGAGTATAGTTACATGCAATGGAATTCATTACAAAATAAATGTAACTGTAATCTGTTACAGTTACTGAAAAAAAAAGTGTAATTAAATTAGTTACTTACTAAAATGTTAACACTTAAGGGGGTTATATCTGAATATTTTCTGTAAAAGCTAGGATATTTTGAATAATATTATTTTGTTTCTTTGCCTGTTTTTGATGTGCACAATGGCTCCTGCCATTTAAAGGCCGTTTAGTAAAGCAATGCTATCCTGATGCTTTTGATTGGTTCTTATGTTTGAATTTGCAGCGCACCACATCTGCCAATTACATCAATCCACATTGTCGCTGAAAGCTTTAGGCTACAGCCTGTCTGAGAGTTCCCACCATGGCACCAATAACGCAATTGAAATACTTACACTACTTATTACATTTTAAATAGAGTAACTTGTAATCAGTAACCTATTACATTTCCAAAGTAACCTTCCCAACACTATGTACCTTACTGAGATAATCACCTATCACTGCCATTGTCTCAGTATTTTTTGTTACTTTATAAATATTAAATGTTTTTAACAGCAGTAAAAAAAAAAAAAATCCATAAATATCTCTTTTCTTTTTCTTAAGTGCACTTTGTGTGTTGCTCTAGTTACTGCGTTTAGCATTCGTATGGCAGTCCTTAAATTCTTCTAACACAGAAAAAAGGTCATTATTTAAGTTTAATTAAAACGTAATTATTTTTCGCTAAATTGTAAAAACAAAATGTAAGAAAAAAACCTTTATGAAAATAGATACTGCAGGTGTTGAAATGCTAAGGGTGTAGCTGAACTGCAGTGTTTGTTCTTCCACATGATATGGAAAGAAACATGCCTGTTACTTTCTACCTCTGCTGATGTGCTGATGAAGCAGATGAGTGAAGTTTGCCAACATATGTTGAATTCACCCTCAGGTACAAAAGCTGAATGGAAAACCTTTACTATACAGCGTGCAGCAATTATTATTAAGCTTTTAAAATGGACATAGTACATAAAACTTTGCTTTGGGGGGTTGGACAAGATCCAGAGAGTACATCATATTTAAAGTCAAGCAGACTGCGTACGGTCCTGTATAAATACAGAGAAAAGCCATAAACCAAAGGCTATGCCCTGCACTTTGTGAAGCTGTGCATACACACATTTTTAACACACCCATAACTAAATATTGAACTGGACAGTCATGCAGACAATTCAAACATCACGGTGCCAACTGTCAAAGAACTACCAATCACGTTTTATAAAAATGTGACAAGTTTCTACGAAAACATAAACAGCTTTACCTTCAATAAACATATCTACTGAATCACAAAGAGTCAACACTCAGACACTAATTTGTCTCGTTGCTACTGAAAATTACATTTCAGCAGAAAAAAGCAAGGCATTTATGACTTGAAATGATATAAAAATCAAAGCGAAAATATAAAAACTGAACACGACATCTTAGACACAACTCAGTTTTACCATGACTACATGTTGAAGCACATTTTTACTACAACAGAGGATTGTCCGTTTTTACACAATCCTCTTTTGTAGTGAAAATGTGCTTCAGAAAAAATAAAAAAAAAAGAACAATTTCAAATGTGAGTATTAAAAATCCGTATTGTAATCACAAGCGTTTATAAAACTGACCTGAGCTGCTCTAGCATCGAACTGTGGGTGGAAACTTGTTTGTGACACTGTGGCTTCTGCTTAAATGTCAAGCGGCAATGAGTTTATGTTTTGATATAGACTGATAAAATGAAGTGTTTGTCACTGTGTGTGTTTTCCTTCAGAGAATAGGTGTCTGCAACAGCTCTGCGCAAACATTCAATTTACAAGCTCTCCATAGTTTTTTACAGTGTCATTAAGCTTGACTTTTATTGGGCCGAAGAAGACGAACATTGATCCGATCATTCAGTCCAAGATGTGTAACTTTCCGAAAAAGAAAGAGTAGATGCTATGCAGACATGGCGTCCAGATTTACAGAGGCAAAGTGTTTAAAGTACAATGACAGCGAAGGCCTTCTATGGCTGCGAATGAGCTTGAGGACCACAAAACATGAGACATCCATTCAAAATAATCACATGGCAGAAGTGAGAAACAAAACAGAGATGACTGGTTGGATTTATCTATTAAGCACTTTGTTAAATATATTACTTCTACTTTTTATTTAGTCCTTAGTCCTTTAATTTACATTCGCCCTGATTTGGCAGATGCTTCTATCCAAAGTGAGTTTTAATGTATTCACAGTATCTTTCCCATTCAATAACTGCAATATTTTTGAAAAAATTTGCAAAGGTCATCACTTTGGATTCACCTCTCTTACAGACATTACAAACATGTGAGTATGTATATGAAGAAAAAGGCTTTGGCACATAGCGGTTAAGCCTGTTGAGCTTGTTATTTTAACACTCAAAGTGCTGCCAGGTTATTAAGCGGCATGCCTGTGATATTTGCTCAACTCAAACTACATTGAAGACGCTCGGTGCAAACAAAAAATAAACAATTCCGATAAAAACTCGGAACAGCCTACTTTGTAAACAGTGAAACATATCAATCTGCTATGGATGGATGGATATTTCCGTTATATTTTTTAGCTTCTTACTACTGCAAATATTTCAACAGAAAGAACATACAAGAGCCACCTGATACAAATCTAGCCTCAAATGCCATGTGTCGTGTCACAGTAGTTTGAACTGGCAACCCAGTCAACAGACATGCTTTCACAATTAGGAACAAGTACAGACATACAGACACCCACACAAAAATACCATAATCATGACCTTGCATGAGCTCTTTACAACTATCAATTGAACACAAAGTTGTCATTAGATATGCAGATTTCAATCAAAAGTTTTCTAATGCCTCAGTTATAAGTACAAATGACATTCCTCAAGATACAGCGACAGATATCAAAAGCCTCATTGGCAACTCAAGAACATAAAAAAATGGTTTCATAACTTTCAACAAGAAAGTTCCTCATTACTAGTCTCATGGCGGGTTTCGAATTGTCTGCTTTTACTTTAAGAAGAGATCTGTAAGAATAAAAAACCCATAATTTAATTCACCAAGTCTCTACAGAAGTCTATTTACCATATAATAAATGAATCATAATATAAATGTATGATTATTTTTTATATATCTTTTAGTTGTCACAACTAAACTGTAAGCCTCAGTAAGGTTGTGAGTAATAATATGTCCACTCACTCAAATATGCGTTGCTCTAGAAGTGGTTTTTAATGTGGCTTTTAAACACCTATTTTAATTAGGTCAAAGCCCTAGTTTTGGTTGGAAAAATACATATTTTTTTCCAAATCAAACTGACATAATTACCATAAAAATATATCAAATAAAATAGATAGTCATGTAGAAAATATATTAGCATTAATAATAATAACAATTGTTAAAATAATTGTTAAACCAAGACCATGTTTATATTTTTGGTGTTTCATTAAATCTTTTATGTTTCTTCATTTGCAGAAAGTCCCATTACAGGATGTTAAATGTTAGTTTCAAATGTGACAACTTGCCCCATATAGTCTGATAACATGACCCACTGTTGCACCAGGTTATCACAAAATACCAACATCTGTTTAATGAACCCGTTTTTTTTCTTGTGCAATAATGGTGGAAATGTACAAGCTTTTTGTAGCCAGAACTACAGCCAGAAATTTAATGTTGACTGAAAAATATTCACACCTGCCTTTGTCTACCCAGTAGTTCGTGCCTTCTTTATTGATTATAGCACGTGAATGACTACATAACCTACCTCTACCGAGTCCCCCAAATGCTCGAGAGTCACGATGCCTTTGCTTTTGGTCTCGTTGTCGCTGAGGATGTCATCCTCGGACTCGTCTAACGCCGTGGAGGAGCCGTTGGAAGAGATGGAGGAGTTGGAGTGTTTGCGGCGCGGCCGTCCGTTCACCTCCTTCAGATCCTCCTCGGTGATCTCCCGTGAGTCCCCATCAGACGTGATGGTCACCTGCGGCACTAGGCACCCTCTCCCCGGGTTACCGTCGGAGAAGAAACCTGCTTGCCCACTGTACTGTTCCGCCATCTGTGCTTGATCATCACAAATCTCTGTGGATGAAAAGTTTTCTGCGCGTCCTCCTCCTCCTCCTCCTCTCCCTGATCCGTCGCAAGCCGGAGACGAACGGGAGAACACCGCCTCTCTCAGCGACCTCCGCCTCTGTTTGGGCATCGAGGGGACAGGAGGGCTCAGGTTATGCCACCTCTGTCCTAGGGGCCACACGCACGCTGCGATAGTGAGCGGGGGGCCCCTAAAATTAATCCAGCGTGTCAGAGACTTTATTTCCAGTAAGTTACGTAACAAACGATCTCCATCCAGATAACTTTGTTTGGCTTAGCGTGAGTCCGTGGACGTACATTCACAGCCAGGGAGCCCCAGTAAACAGCGCTCGAGCTGAGTGAACACACATCTTCCGCATTTGAAACCTTTCCCCGCTCTTCCTGACTTTTAATTTGTTTGACTTTTGCTTGATAGCGCATTTCCTTATTCAGTGTAGTATTCGACCATACTGCTGTTTATTGTGTATTCGTGTTGTTGAGGTAAACCTTTGCTTTATCCATCTCAAACTGCAGAGTGGACTTCAAATATCAAAATAACAAGGAGTGTAGGCTGTTACAAATGTAGTAATAGTAAAGATAAAGTTATTGAAAGTCACATTAATTAGCCTACTATGATTTCAACTAGCCCATATGTTGAGATATCTATAGGCTACAACAATGTTATAAAACATTGTTTTGCGTTTTACAAATGATTTTGTTCATCAGATTTATGTTAAATTACAATAGGAAGGGTATGCAAATAATAAATGTCAAAAACAGATTAAATGTTATTTAATAATCCTTTACTGAAAAGATCTCAGTCTCATTAAAGTTTACTATAAGCTATTGTAATTCATACAACAAGCATTTTGGTGACTGTAGCCTATATATATTTAGAAACTCATTAAATTATATAATACTACCAGCCTTTTGGAGCTATTTAATCTGGTTGTTACTGTAAATTGTAGCCAACCAATAATAAAACAGATGTATAATGAAAGGTCACATGATGACAAAAAATTCATCAGAATTGACCTTTCCAGTAACTGAGGTCATACAAACGCAAAACACAAACCAGAGACGAATGGGAGAACACCGCCTCTCTCAGCGACCTCCGCCTCTGTTTGGGCATCGAGGTGACAGGAGGGCTCAGGTTATGCCACCTCTGTCCGAGGGGCCACACGCACGCTGTGATAGTGAGCGGGGGGCCCCTGAAACAGAGGCGGAGGTCACTGAGAGAGGCGGTCTCAACATAAAAATAATAAAATAAACATCAAATAAATAACACAAAACTTTCCAACGTACATAAGCAATAACAAAAATGATCAGAAAATTCTGGGAATGGCTATTTCTCCTTAAGTTATAATGCATGCATACTTTTTTATTTCTAAAAACATTGTAGTCAACAATATTTCACCCTTGACCACACTGATTTGTTAAATATAATATCGATTTTCTAAGTAAATTAGAAAGTTATTCTACTTCTAAATATTTTATATGAGCTAGAAAACATTTTAAAGTAAAATCACAAGCTATTGTTTATTAACAGACCTTTCCTGTTAAGGATTATAAAATTTCATCTGTTTTAAAACATTTCTCGACCATTTTTACCGTATATGTTAAGGTAACTTACAGTTAACCAATTAAAAGTTTTTACTGTAGCATCTTAATGGTTCTTTCCTACAGTGTTTTGTGATGGTTGTCGTAGCGTTGTGCTGTAGTTTGTACTTCCTCGCAGTAGGTGGCAGTAAAGCTGTAGTGGCAGGTAGAGGTCAGGCACACAACACAATAGTGATGGGAAGTTCGGATTATTTTACTGACTCGGACCTTTGAGTCTCGTTCAGCAAAATGAACGAATCTTTTTTCGAGTCATTTCGTTCATTTCGTTCATTTTAGCAAAATATA